>JALPQI010004347.1:0-62877 GCA_025490895.1 Thaumatotibia leucotreta | reverse complement strand
TGTTAAAATTATTAATTTTCGTTCAATTACTCTTCATATGGTTATATCCTCTATATTATTGAGAACTCTACACTTTAAAGGTAAAAGCTACCATCTATAAACATGGATAGGTCGAAAAATAAACTGCAATTACCAAAATCTGTTCTGGACATGAAATTTATGAGAAAAACTAAAGAGAGGATAGAAAAAGAAATAGAAAACACGCAAGATCATGAAAATTTGTACTCTACAATTATTACGGAAGAGATGCGTACCGCTTCTGGTAATTATGTATCTGAATCAAGTTTCATATTTTGCGAGGAATTGTTAGAAGGAAGACTGTCATTTAAAGGAATGAATCCAGAGATCGAGCGTCTCATGCAAGCTGACCAAAATGATGACTGTAATGATGGAGAGATGCAGAAAGATATCTCTGATGAGATACTAGCTAAGAAAATGGCAGCGTTTCATAAAAGAAAAAGAGAGTCTAGTAATAAAAAGCCACAAGGTCCCAGCAATAAAAGGAAGAAAATTGGCAACACAGACCAGTCAAAAATAACCTCTAAAGCAAATTCATGGACTACAGTTGAAGACCAATAATAATTTGAAGATAGACATTATGGATGCAATAATGAATTGTACAGACAGCATCATATTTGTAGCAGCTAAATAATTTGGTACCTACACCACAATATTTTGTATGCTGTACCAAACTATTTGGCCACTTTGACTGCTACAAACTATGCGATGTTGAGTATACCTGAAATGGACTGGCCATTATTTGCTTAGACTATTTTATTAACATTCTCTTATTGCACCTTCATTAATAAACTGAAATAACTCAAAATTTGAGGATCTTGAGATTTTAAGATTATACAAAATTATGCAAGGAGCATAAGATGACTTTGACAATCACCGAAAAATCCCACCGGTTCAAGAAATAGTAGACTTTTGCACAGTACTTGTTTAAAGTAAGAAGAGTATAGTTCGGGAAATATTATTTGACTGACTTTTATCTTACTTACAACCTTTTGTTTTGCGTCATTAACAATAGAAAAGTTCTCTACTGCTGATTGTCTAATAAGTGTTAACCAAACACCGGTTTCGCGGGGGCAAATCTGTACTGACGTTTAATAGTGCGAGGACACATTAAACTATTTTTATTATTTCATATCGATAAAAATGTCGTACAACCGTTGTGTAATTTCAAGAATTTTAATGAAGAAGGAAACTATTTACACAAAAATAAACTTTTGAGGAATTAACTATCTTTAATATTTAATATAATTTTCATAATACACAATCAACATTTTTTCTATATTTTCAGATTTTAATCTTTGTCGCCTGGGTGACAATATCCATTTTAGCCAACTAAACGACCTTTCTAGGTCAATTGTAGTAATTGGAGCAAATTCAAACAATTTATAGTTTGATGAATTTCTGTTTTATGACTCAGTTCTATTTCTTTTCTGGATACTTTTTTCTTGCGTGGCATTTTTAGCCGCTTTAAGAAACAAAAAGGTAGATTTAATTGATCGGAATGCAAAATAATATTGTTGTAGGTACTAGATGAATTATTCAACGATACAATGGTTGTCAAAAGTGACTCGACACAGTCAATGTCAGATATCGGTTGTTTATAGTTGCGATAAGTATGAATGAAAGAGGTTTGCACATAGTTAAACGTATTCCAACTTAGCCATTAGTTTAGTTATGATAATGATGGTTAAAAAAATATTTTTATGGATATCGATAAACTAAGTCGATATTTAATGAATCACTAGCACTGGTACATTTTTGCCCCCGCGAAACCGGTGTTTGGTGTTAACGCAAAACAAAAGGTCGTAAGTAAGATAACAGTCGGTCAAATAATATTTCTCGAACTATAATTTGTAAACCTTTAAAGCCAATTTCCCAAAAACATGGAAATTATTTCGGTTTATTCATAACGGTGTGTTATTTGCATTTGCAATGTTAAATGATATTCCTAATGTACTTGTGTACATACAGTTTGTTTTAGGGCAATGAATAAATGCATAACACATATTTTGAAATTGTATTTATTTCAATTGATATAATTATTTGTTTTGAATTATTACATGATTATTCAGTCTATAGTTCAATTATCAATTTGTTGTCTATTTATAACTTAAATTAAATGTTTTATGTGTTCCTGTACAACTACACCTAAGGTAAAATACATAGATCAATTTATATATGTTTCTTGTAGCCTACTATCAATTTCACACCCAATACTCATGTTGGTTCTCACAACAGAGATATCAACGGCAATAACATACAAGATTCTAAGTTCTGAACAAACCTTCAGCACTTTGCCCCTTATACATTGTTGTTGTCGATATATTAGGTTATAGATAATTATTGTAATGAACACTTGCTAAAATGTGTAGGTATCGTAAAATGGGGTGAGTTGGGATAAATTTAAAGTTGTTCATTCAACTTGAATGCATGAAGATTGTTATGGGATTGAATAATTTAGCTATTACATTCTACAATTTTGGTAATATTTACAAAATCCCCTCTTACCTTATGGTTGGGGCATTTTGAGAGCAGGAACTAAGTAAGATACAACTGCTAGTATTGATTTAATATTAAAATTGTTGTCTTGCCAAGAGCATAATGCTCTTTAATTTGTAACTTTTGCTTTAAAATCCCTTATCACTCCTCGACCATCCTTCTTCTCTCCATTCATAAGTAGTGCGGGCGCGTGAGACGAATTTGAATACTGAGCGCCATGTGTCTGCGCCAGCTAGCGGAGCCCTTACCCAACTGCCCTCAGAAACCCTATTCACCACATTTTACGGTACTATTAACACTAAATAGTAAATAAATGCGTAGACTTACTTTGACAAGTGGCTAGTCAGTAAACCGACACGTTACATAGCTCTTGAAAACACTAAGATATTTTATAAAATTTGTAGGTGTCATATCCTTGATAAATTTGTTATTTAAATATAAACACTTTCTAATATCTACTTATTACTAAAGGTTGTCGTAACTAAAGCAGGACGGAATTTTAGAAGCGATTAATATCTATTTTGTGAGATTTAAACTAATGACAACAAGCTAGGGATTAAGCATCAGCTCTTTCTGCATTGAAGTTTAGGGAACGAAATGTGTAAATTAATAGTTAAATAAATATGTGATAATGACTACAACAAAACCATAATGAATACTTTTTAAACTAGAACTATGAATTATTAGGTGAACCACTACCAGAACATGTTATTCTTTATCATTTTCATCAGCTTTCCTAACTTAAAAGGGGGCGATTTAAAAACGCCCTATTTAAAAGCGCGAGACGAAGAGATGGCCGAAAAATGAGTGCATCTCCGTTGCCTGTGACGTTTTGGGACTCACGAGAAGGTCCCCTAGAAGATTATTGAAAGTTGCAGAAGGGTCGTTTTTTTTAAATACGTACCTATGTACTTGGTGCTACTATAACTATTTAGTGTTAGAACTACTACATACTTTTGAAACTTGAACATACAATTACATTAAAAAATCCCGTAAAGAGCTTATTCTGCTTCCTAAAACATTGGCAGCGGGAATGCACTTATTTTATGGCCACCCTGTACACAGCGTGTGTATTCCATACGGGCATATAATTTATCCAATTATCAGTTTATAGGTTACGCTGGGATTACACCTGTGAGTTCTTAGGTAAGTTGTAGGGAAAGAGCTATACTAAGGAATGAGATAGTGGTATTCATATCTACCCAGGGCCCAATAGTAATCGTTATAATACTACCTTATGAATCACACATACACGCTGTGTACATGTCAAATATAATATACAGGGTGTTACACGAGCCACTGAAAACCTTGAACGTGGTGATTTAGTAGGCTATAATGAACAACTTTTACTATGGGGCCAATCAAAAGAAACTAAAAAAAAATAGTTTTTTTTTCATACACTTTGACATTTTGTATGAAAAATAGAAAGGCTTTGTGTCTTACACGCTATCAAATACGGTCTATTTCGGTTCAAATTGCTACAGGTGACAAACGGTTAATAGCGTAACGCTCTTCGCTCGGACAAAGTTTCATACGTTTCAGACATGACAAACGCTTAACAATAAAGGTCAGTCGAGTGGGTTTCATGACGCACATCGAGTAGCAAGCTATGTATTTTCGCGCACTTGGTGTAGCGCTCCTCTGGCAACCTCGTATAAACGGATGATATGCGACAAACGGTTAACAATATCAGTCGAGCCCCTGTTGCATGAGAGTGTGTAAATCCCGGAAGGCGGCACCAAGACGGCCCTGGAGCGTTTGCCGCTTAAGGAGAAACGCTCGCACATCGAGCAGCAGGCGGTGTATCTGCGCGCACTTGGCGTAGCGCTCTTCTGGCAACCAAGTAAGGTTTATATTGGCTTGAATCTTCTTACGTTTCTGGATGACATGCGACAAAGCGGACAAACGGTTAACAACGAGGTCAGTCGAGCCCCTGTTGCATTAGTGTGTAAATCACGGAAGGCGGCACTAAGGCGACCCTGGACTGGAGTGTCTGTCGCTTGAGCAGGAAGGCTCGCACATCGAGCAGCAAGCTATGTATTTTCGCGCACTTGGTGTAGCTTACCTGTGGCAACCTAGTATAAATGGATGATGCATGGACGCATGACATGACAAACGGTTAATAACGAGGTCAGTCGAGCCCCTGTTGCATGAGAGTGTGTAAATCCCGGAAGGCGGCACCAAGACGGCCCTGGAGCGTCTGCCGCTTAAGCAGAAACGCTCGCACATCGATCAGCAGGCGGTGTATCTGCGCGCACTTGGTGTAGCGCTCCTCTGGCAACCTAGTATAATAATAATAATGCTATGCGACATGCGACTGATATGAGACAAACGGTTAACAACGAGGTCAGTCGAGCCCCTGTTGCATGAGAGTGTGTAAATCCCGGAAGGCGGCACCAAGACGGCCCTGGAGCGTCTGCCGCTTAAGGAGGAACGCTCGCACATCGAGCAACAGGCGGTGTATCTGCGCGCACTTGGCGTAGCGCTCCTCGCGCGGGATGTCGACGCCGAGCGTGCGCACGGGCGCGGACACGTTGGCGCGCACCACGGACGAGAAGTTGCGCACGATCAGCCGTAGCGCGTTGCAGCCGCATTGCATGTATCTGGAATGTAACCAATGACATTAAATAATAAATGGACGCACAGAGCCAAACAAAAAAACCAAGAAAAGTGGCACTAAAAGTCATTTCTATCATGTTTCAGTTGAAGCTAATAAGTTAATAACGCTCACTTACAATAAACTATAATAAAAAAAACTCAAAGAATAAAAAACTTTGTGAAGTGAGCAATAAGTGTCAAATTTGCGAACAACACCGCAAAATAGTAGAAACTTTTTATGTTTAAGGAATAATGATGCTATACCGTAAGGTGACCAAATGTCAACTGTCAGAACTGAATAGCGGAGCAAAAGGACCGCAATATTTACTTCTGCAGCCCATTTTTTGGGGCCATTTTTTTGAGCTGTTTGGGGATCCACTTATATATTCTAAATCAATGAATGTAACGTTAATAAGCCCTCGTTTCCGATGTGTCTCTGACTTTTACACATTATATTTCCCGCCACTATTTGCTGTAACTTCCGGACTAGTGATGTGCCGTCGGGTAATTTCACACTTTCCGTAATTTTCATTGGAGAATGTTACCGTAAATTACCGAGAATAACGGTAACTTTCTCCCATAGTATTTTCTTTCTATGCAATTTGCATATGAATATTTTGTCTGCATCTTATTTTATATTACTTTATGTGGTACATTTAAGTATCAGAGAGTGATTTTGACGTTCAAGCAGGTAAAATAGGTATAAACCCCTTACTTGACCCGTAAGCGGTAAGCGGCTTTGCCAAAGGTTTTCTTATCGGTAGTTGAGTATTCAATTACCTAGGATTTAAAATAGGCAATTGTGATTACGAGCCTGTGATACCCTTTTCTAAGAATTATCTGGGAATAGGGTGTACATTTTAATGGCAATTATAATGCTGAATTCAGTCAGTTCATCTTGAAGCGACGTGTTGTCAACACAACTGTTAGTGATATTTCAACAATGAGGCCAAGAGTAAAGTGCTAGAGTATTTTAGGCAAAGTACTGAAAAAGATCCTGTTTCTGTTCAAAAGCTTGTATGTATGAAAGCAAAAACAATTTTCGGCTAGAAATGCCGCAAAATAAGAATTGAAATTCCCATACAAATTTATGAAAATAAAAATAAAAATCGATTCTATTCCTATCCAATAATCCTATCCTAGTACCAATAATTTGAAAGAGACAACTTACTGCAAAAAAAATAAAGAAAACTGTTTTCCTACTTTAATTTTGATTGATATTACTGTTTATTCATGTTGCTAATAATGTGTTCATACAGTTTTGACTTGATGACTTCCAGCCTCCCGAACAAGCTGGATTCCGAAAAGGCTATAGTACCATAGACCACATACATACGCTGCGGCAAATTATACAGAAGACCGAGGAGTATAACTTGCCATTATGCTTAGCGTTTGTGGACTATGAGAAAGCCTTCGATTCGGTAGAAATATGGGCAGTGCTTGAGTTTCTTCAACGATGCCACATTGACTATCGTTACATCGAAGTGTTGAAGTGTTTGAATAGCAACGCCACAATGTTGGTCCGAGTACAGGAGCAAAGAGAGAGAGGTTGCAAAGAGGCGTAAGGCAGGGAGATGTTATATCTCCGAAACTGTTTACTGCCGCAATGTAAGATACCTTTAAGCTCCTGGAATGGCAAGGACTTGGCATCAATGTGAACGGCGAAATCACTCGCATTCGGTTTGCCGACGATGTCGTAGTCATGGCAGAGTCGATGGAGGAACTCGGCAAAATACTCGATGACCTTAACCGAATTTCTCAACGGGTGGGCTTGAAAATGAACATGGACAAGACGAAAGTTATGTCAAATGCCAATGTTGTGTCCACCCCGGTTTTTGTGGAAAACTCGGTTCTCGAAGTTGTTGACTATCTACCTAGGACAAGTAGTCCAATTAGGTAGGCCCAACTTCCAGAAAGAGGTCAACCGCCGAATCCAAGTCGGTTGGGCAGCGTTCGGGAAGCTACGCGATGTCTTTTCGTCCGACATACCTCAGTGCCTTAAGACGAAAGTCTACAATCAATGTGTGTTACCAGTGATGACTTACGGCGCCGAAACGTGGTCCTTCACCATCGGCCTCATTTCTAAACTCAGAGTCGCTCAACGAGCTATGGAGAGGGCTATGCTCGGAGTTTCTCTGCATGATCGAATCAGAAATGAGGAGATCTGTAGGCGAACTAAAGTTACTGACTGACATAGCCCTCCGAATTCGCAAGCTGAAGTGGTAATGGGCAGGCCACATTGCACGCAGAGCAGATGGTCGATGGGGTCGAAAAGTGCTCGAGTGGAGACCACGGCTAGGCAAACGCAGCGTAGGACGTCCGCCCACAAGATGAACAGACGACTTTACCGTATGCAGGTCGCATCTAACCGGTACATGTGGAGGTCCAGAGGGGAGGCTTATGTTCAGCAGTGGACGTCTTATGGCCAAGATGATGATGATGATACAGTTTTATTGTCATTTAGCATGGGAGGAAAAAATTGCGTGACAGACATAATATTTAAAGTTTCCCTTATTTTCCATAGTAAATGTATAAAAACCATTTAATTAAAACTTTTTTTTTATTGTCCTTGTTATTTTTTTTATGTAACTAATTATTTAAGAAACTTGCAAGATATAATTTCACGGTAAGTATTCTGTTTCTTAATGATTTAGTGGAATTTAATTATTTTATTTATAAGAAAAACGCTGTTTTTAATTTTATTTTACGTATACATATACCGCAAGCATTATTATGAACCATTATTGCCCATTTTATCAAAATGTTTAATTTATATAACAAAAAAAATACCATTTTGCGTTGTAAAAATTCTCTGGAGAACATTCGCGGAGAACGTTCTCCGTAATTTACGCCGGTAATTTACCGTAATTTTGGTAATAAACTAGTTCCACTAGTCACATGTTTATGTAACTTTCAGGTCAGATTATTATTACTAAATTAAGTACTATTCTGGAAAAAAAATATGAAAAAAACCGGCCAAGTGCGAGTCGGACTCGCGCGCAAAGGGTTCCGTACCATTATCAATTTATTATTAAAAAAATACATTTAAATCAACCTACCTCAAAAACTATAGGAGATAATTTTATCAAACCAAAAATCGTTGATAGAGTTTATTAATGTGCATAACATATATTTTTTTCAGAATTTTATATCGCGTAGTTTAAAAAATAGAGGGGGGGGGACACATTTTTCAGACTTTGAGACCTGATATCTCGAAAACGATTTGCTTAAATAAAAATGTGATGTATAAACCTTCATATCATTTTCAAAGACCTTTCTATTAATACCCCACACGCTTATGTACAACTAAAAAAAAAATTCTATCCCTCAGTTACATGTATGGAGGGCCCCCACCCCAATGGTTTTTTTTACAAATTAGTATCACATTCCTGTAGCGGTTCATACAACACATATCCTTACCAAATTTCGTTACTGTAGCATTTATAGTTTCCGAGTAAATTGGCTGTGACAGACGGACAGACGGACAGACGGACATGACGAATCTATAAGGGTTCCGTTTTTGCCATTTTGGCTACGGAACCCTAAAAAGTAATAACTTAAAACACTTTCTCCATAATTACCCGCCCGGAGAACTTTACCGAGAAAGTTACCCGATAGTTCTCTTTGTTCTCGTAATTTACGGTAACGGCACATCACTATTCCGGACAAAAGAAAGATTTCGACAAGTATGTAACCCTCGGGCAGTTTGTAAAGCCTCAGATCGTACATTTGGACAAATCTCCAACGAGTGATTAGCACCGTCACGATAAGTAGCAACAACATTGATTATGTTAGACTTGATACTGGTACTTATTATATTTATATTACAACGATACTCTTAGGGTCACCACTTGTAACAATACTTGTTGAGACGACAATGACAAAATAAAAACGCTGAATATTCTTCCATTTATAATACATACTTGTTTAATATTTTATAATGTCTGATGTTATAATAGGTAGGGGTACTTACGATTCGTATTTACTTTGTAGCAATTCGTATATTTTAGGCAGCATTAAAAGGCAAATATCTAAGTTCCACAGCGATCTGAAAAGAGACAATTATTTCAATACTTTTATATCTACACTGTGTTTTTTTCCCTCGTTAAATTTAACAGGCTGCTTGGTGAGTTAATTCGAGCTGTAGCTCGGTATTTTTTTTCTCGTTTTCATACATAGGTAATAAATGAATCAAATGATAAGTGTTAGATAATCATTACAATAACTTAAAGGTTAATTTAATTTCTGGTGACTGACGACACATGTCAAAATAAGTAACATATTAATAAAGGTCACAATTAAAACACTTGTTCAGTTTTAAAATTAACTAAATGTCCACGGAAAGAATATGTCTAGTCAATTCAAATTTCAGAAGGAAAAACAACCTTACTTCTAACAGAATTAGGTGCAATTTTGCCCTGAAATTTATTAGGACTAAACATGTTCTTTCTGTGGACCCTTCATATTTGACCTAAAGAAGCTACCCTTAAATTTAAGGGAATTAAAAAAAAACACCCTGTATACAACATGTAAGAGTATGAATTTATGAAATAAGACTAAGGAACTTACGGTTTGTGCGCCATCACATTCAGGATATCTAAAATGACTGATGTATCTTCTAGCGCGATTACTGATTCTAAGGCAATTTTTAAATTTTTATTGACCCGGACTGAATGGAATATCTGAAAAAGAAAATAAGAATTTAAATATCTAATAGGTAATAATTATTAATATAAAAAATCATAGACGCAGAATCCAATGTGTTCTTTTCACAAAAATAGATGTTTAGAAAGTGAAACTCATTTTAGCTGATGAGCCCAGGAAGGATTTGATCAGGAGAGTTTTCACTCGAATATAACACCCCCCCCCCCCAACTGTCGGACGGAGTTTTTGATTGCCACCCTTGCCGAACATAGGGAGCAACGTTCTCGAAGATGCTAGGCAGTTTTAAACCAGTTCCTGCTACACAAATTTTCCTACATAGATAACAACGTATAAAGCGAGCTCAAAGATGCCTCAAAAACGATTGTCCAATTGTGTCCCGGTTTTATATGTTCGTGGGTGATAATATTATTATAAGGGGGTAACCCTTTACAAACGTCTTTTAACCCAGCAAGCCGATATGTATTGTTTTCCCCTCTCGCTCTTATAGACATTGAAGTTAGAGAGACAATTATAAGTGAGGTTAGGTCGTGAGTAGAGTACCTGCAGAGCCCGCTGCCTGGCGCTGAGCACGGCCATCATGGAGTCGTGTCCGCGCATCATGACGCCGAGCACCTCCTGCTCGCTGGGCTCGGGGCCGCCTGCTAGGTTAGGTTGTGAGTAGAGTACCTGCAGAGCCCGCTGCCTGGCGCTGAGCACGGCCATCATGGAGTCGTGTCCGCGCATCATGACGCCGAGCACCTCCTGCTCGCTGGGCTCGGGGCCGCCTGCTAGGTTAGGTTGTGAGTAGAGTACCTGCAGAGCCCGCTGCCTGGCGCTGAGCACGGCCATCATGGAGTCGTGTCCGCGCATCATGACGCCGAGCACCTCCTGCTCGCTGGGCTCGGGGCCGCCTGCTAGGTTAGGTTGTGAGTAGAGTACCTGCAGAGCCCGCTGCCTGGCGCTGAGCACGGCCATCATGGAGTCGTGTCCGCGCATCATGACGCCGAGCACCTCCTGCTCGCTGGGCTCGGGGCCGCCTGCTAGGTTAGGTTGTGAGTAGAGTACCTGCAGAGCCCGCTGCCTGGCGCTGAGCACGGCCATCATGGAGTCGTGTCCGCGCATCATGACGCCGAGCACCTCCTGCTCGCTGGGCTCGGGGCCGCCTGCTAGGTTAGGTTGTGAGTAGAGTACCTGCAGAGCCCGCTGCCTGGCGCTGAGCACGGCCATCATGGAGTCGTGTCCGCGCATCATGACGCCGAGCACCTCCTGCTCGCTGGGCTCGGGGCCGCCTGCTAGGTTAGGTTGTGAGTAGAGTACCTGCAGAGCCCGTTGCCTGGCGCTGAGCACGGCCATCATGGAGTCGTGTCCGCGCATCATGACGCCGAGCACCTCTTGCTCGCTTGGTTCTGGGCCGCCACGGACGCCGCGCCGCGTGCCGCCGCCTGCTAGCGCCCTCTATACGTGCAAATATTACATTAATGCAGACGCCGGGCAGCCTTACGTATAGTTGCCGATTTGTAAGAATGAACTTTTCACAGTTTAGTAATGAGGTTTATATGTATGACGTTAAGACGGTCGAAAAAATAGTGAGTCTTACCCTCATATTAATAAGGATCCATCTATAACCGTCAAACGTCCATCCTTAGAAATCTGCAACTATAGCTGGCTGCGTAGGTACCTACATTAGAGATACTAAGTCTGTTTAACACGTTCGACGCCGGTGACACGCATATGTGACCGAAAAAACTGTACTCCTATGCCAGTGACACACATACGTGATGAAAGTAATACGTAGGATGCCCTGAAAATTTCGGGAATTTAATACTTAGGAACGTATATTTGACATGTGTTATACCTCTTTCTTACAAGCATAGTCTCATTATTCGAAAACACTGGCCACTTAGAAAAAAAAAACAATGTCCGATTTTCAATTGTTTTTTAAAGTCGTTGAGTCGCTGGTGAAAATGGAGCTGTCCCGCGAAAGTTTTAGAGCAATGATTTATTATGACTTTGAAAGTGGATTAACACAACAACAATGTGGAGACCGATTAACTATTGCTTTTAGTAGTGAAGCACCTTCAAAGACGACCATATACAGGTGGTATTCGGAATTCCAACGTGGCCGTGTCTCTTGCGGATGACGTACGTGAGGGTCGACCGAAAACGGCCGTTACCGATCAAAACATCGATGTTGTTCGCCAACTGATAAAGGAAGATAGGCATGTTACATATCGGGAGATTCAGGAGACTTTAGGCATTGGAATGAGTCAGGTACAAGTTATTTTACAACAAGAGTTGGGCGTGCGGTACCGGTAATCGGTTGCGTGGTCAGCGTTTTCAGACCGCGGAAGAAGCAGTCGACGCTTATAAAATGGCCATTTTGTCAACCCCCACTTCAGACTTCAATAACTGTTTTAAAAACTGGTTTCAGAGAATGAAAAAGTGTATTAAACACAAAGGAGAATACTTTGAAAAACAATAAAAGTACTTTTATTTCATTAAAATGCGTATTTTTTCCGATTCCCGAAACTTTCAGGGCAACCTACGTATTATTCTTATGCCATTAATCAAGTTCTCACTCCCATGCCAGTGGCATAGAAATACGAACGTTTTTGACACAATGCTGTGTCGCCGGCATAGGAGTACAATCTTTTCGGTCACACATGCGTGTCACTGGCATAGGATTTCTATAAGATAATTCCGATCGGCATAGTATAAGCACTTAGTGAAACAGTACCGGAGGCGAACGTGTTAAAGTTTGGTTTCCAGGCCAATATCGTGCTTTTCTCAAACTTGCAGTGTGTTCAAGTTTGCAACCTTTCGGTTTATTATGGCAGTACTGCCAACATAGAATTTAAAGATTTGACGTTTTCCCCCTCCCTAGGATTTTCGAAAACGTCAGTGTGATTCAAAACCGCCGTTGAGTCGACACCGTTTTCGCTCTCGTACATTTTATTCTCGAATTAAGACACCACTCACACGCGAGTTCATCATACATCAAACCAGCTTAATCAGCGAGTGTAAGGAGCCCCCACGACCGAGTGCGAAGAGTGGACCCAAAGCTAAGTTGGACTCTGAAGATAACGGTCAGGTGACTTCAGTTAGCAGAAGAATCCCGGTCGGCGCTAACAGCGGACAGCAAAGCTACGGATCCAACTTCCAGCATCAGGCACGGAAGGTAATCCAATCACTCCGCTGTACATCTGTTCAAGTTCTTTTTAACAACCACGTTCTTGCTCCCCATACCCCCTAACGTATTTCGATTTAAATCTCATAACGGTTAATTCCGACTTTCTCTCTTTTCGCTTTCTTTTTACAACATTACAGTCCACTCTTTTTTGTCTCTCGAACACAATGTAATAAAAAATCGGAAGTCAATTTCATAGTACACGAACAAATAAGTCAAAGAACAAAACGATTCGGCAACATTAAAAAGAAAACGACAAACACAATTTTTTCTCAAACTGTTTGAGGTAATCTTGTACCTGGTGATATTTACATTAGTTACATGTTTTTTTTACGGTGAAATTCCAATATGTTAGGGTTGTCTGGAAGAGATCGCTTTTTAGCGATAAGACCGCCTGTTGATACCTACCTTGTAAATCAATAATTAATTTTTGCTTTGTATTACTTTTTCTTTGTGGTACAATAAAGAGTATTTATTATTATTATTAGGTTCTGTCACCTCAGAGCTCACGCGAGAACGCGGGCTCAGTACTTGATAATGGAGACCTAGGTAGGCTCTCCGAAACATGTCGCGCGTAGTGACTAAATACATGTGGGTTTAACCATTTAATTATATTTATTTATCAGACTCTGGTGATGTGATCCGGATATTAATTGTCTGGTATATTAGACTACATCAGTTAATTTATTTTAATAACACTTACATAATGCATGACATAGCAACAAGAGTGTGGTTCTAATAAATTATTATTATTATATTTAAATTTATTTTAAATCAATTTTATGTTTTTTTTAATGCATGTTAGTTGTAAGATGTACCATGATTGCTTGAAAAAATAATTCCCGCCAAGTTTCTTACCGGTTCTTCTTGGGTCAGCGGTGTAGGGTTCGAACCGGAAGTAGTTTTAATACCTAGACGATTCAAAAGAGTTTGTTGCTATTCCAATTTGAATAAAGAATTATTTGACTTTGACATTACATTTTCATTATATCATTACCCAATTTGATCTTACATTCCTTATACTACATATAACATAGAATATTTACGTACAGGTAAGAATTCGTCGAGATCCAGCCCCACTGGTCTGTCCGAGGCAAACGGCACAAACTCTGGCTCGTCTGTGTCTGTAGGCCGCGACACGACTACCGTCTCTCTTACCACATTATCTACTCGTCGCCTGGAAAAAATAAAAAGCTCTATACAATTCTATTTTTGAGCCGGTATTACAAGTATTAAATTTTTTTAAGAGACATTGACATTACCTAGTTGTTTCTGAAGACGTTCTTGTGAAAGAAAGAGACCGTGGTCCGAGTGATGGTGGTACTAGTGACATTTCACTATTACTAGATCTTAATAGATTCCCCGTTGCTGAAAAAACAAATATATTACACAATAAAAACGAATAAATGAGAAACAAAAATCTTTGCTCGACGGAAGCAAGAATGTGTACTAAATGTCAATATTGGCAAATTTCTGGTCTGGCATCTTGGTGCTATAAAAAGACGATTGGGGCCAAAGTAGCGGCTATACTACATAACGAGATATAGGTACTAAGTTTTCGTTGTACTTCTAATATCTAAATCTCGTCGTACTTCGCACAAAACTGAAACGCTGTAAGCAATGTTGGTACATTTTTCTTTTGGACGACAATACAAGATTTTTTTTTAATAGCGATGATATAATATTATTTATTTCGTATAATGTAAATAAGTAATACAGCTCAGACAATTACACTTACACATATCAGTAGATTTAGATTCTTTACATGAGTTGTGTCGGTTAAGAGAGGCCGTATGAGGTTGAGGCATGACATAATCGCGGGCGGCTGGCTTTGGCGCGGCTGTGAATGTGTTATCCTCTTTAGTGTTGATCTCCGCCGACCCTGGGTTAAATAAGCATATGTGACGTTTTACATAAGGCAGCATTGTCGTTGTCGATAAGGATGACTTGTAATTGCACTATTAGGGCGCGTGCCCTTTGTTAATGACAATGACCCATAGGCTCATCGAAATCTACGATTGGCATATTTATTGCTCTTATGATTGGTTACGTCACATTTTAATACATATTATGTTAATAATGAATATAGTGATGTTGAATTAAATATAGCGCACTGACCATAGTTGCACCTACTAGAAAATATTTTGGTTATATCTCAGTCAACCAAATTATTCGCCATATAGTTCTACATACGGGACAGAAAGGGGAACTGTAAAACGAATATTTTTGTTTACCTTAAGTAATAATAATAAATTATTAATATTACGTATGAGTGAATAAAATGAAAATGATTGAGATGACGTTACTTCCAATGTTAAAAATTTATTGAGAAGTTTTTCTCATTTAACCCATATCACCTTAGCCGGATTGTTGACGTATTCTTTCGACTTCGTTCTCGGTTAATTCATTAGTTCCATGTTCCATCACTTATCATATTTAAAAATGTTTATTTATTAAAACATAGGTAGTATTAATAATTCAGTAACAAATAAAACGAGCAGCTCGTTCACGGTTCGCTGTCAGTACAGAGAGCGTATCGTATCTCTGTCACTCTTAAATATTAGTGCGACAAAGACGGTTGCGTTTTGTTAGTGATAGAGCAGAGCGTCAGCGATTGGCGTCTCGGCAATGCATCAAGGGGGTTTTGTTATACCCTAAACAGACCCCTGCCGAGAACGCCCGATAACATCCGAGAAGCGTGAATGTGATCGCTTTTTGCCGCATCCGATCGGTGCGGAGATATTGTGCCAGAAGCGGGTCACACGATAGCCCCAACAAGACCCACGCGAGAAGTGTGAGTGTAGATGCCATGTCGCTTCTTGCGCACAATTTCTCGGCGAGACTTCTCGCGTGAGTCTGTTTGTCCGCGGCGTCCGAATGGTGTGTTCGAGAATGCTCGGGAGTGGTCGTTTTCGCCTGCAAACGAAACTACACAACAACTACACAGCCTTAGGCCCTGGTTTTTCTGGCTGGCGACCGACGACAGACGCGTGTCCGCCGCCGACGACGTTCGAATGTTTGAGGGTGGTTTCTCTGACACGTCGTCGGTTACCCGCTGCAGGCGTTTCAGAGAAACCACCCTCAAACATTCGCGACCTAAACTTTCGAACGTCCTCGGCGCCGGACATGAGTCGGTCATCATCATCATCAGCCTATGATAGTCCACTGCTGGACGTAGGCCTCTCCTATTAACTATGCGTATAAACGCAATAGGAGGTAAATGCCCATAATCGCCACGCTGGGCAAGCGGATTGACGATCGCAGTAATGTGTCCGCTATGATGACGCTGCTGCCCATCATCAATATTTATCAAATAGTGGTCAGTGACACTTCAATCCCTTAGTCGACTCTTACGACACCCGCAGGAGGAGTTGGGGTGGTGACAAATGTATTCTTACTGCCGTCACCACACGGCAAGTCGGTCGCCGCCTAGTAAAACCAGGGTGCTTAGACAAGTGGCCAATCGCTAGCGCTTCATCGTTAATCGCAGCTAACTGTGTTTGTCGCACTAATATGAAAGAGTGACAGACAGGGAAAAGTGCGATACGCTACTAAGCGCTAGCGATTGGCAACTTGGCTAAGCATCCAGGGCTTTCAGGCATTACATGCGTCGCCCGGCCTAGTGACAAGAGGCAGTATATCTTACTCGTGAACTGGTCCGGTTTGGCAGTAGAAGTGGGTATGCGCGAGTACTCGCGGTGTCGCTGCGGCGGCGACGGCTGCGGCGGCGGCCGTTCGTCCAGCATGAGGTCGCGCCAACATTCGCCACAAACCACCCTCATACATTCGCGACCTAAACATTCGAACGTCCTCGGCGCCGGATACGAGTCGGTCGCCAGAAAACCCAGGGACTTAGGGCACGCGTAGCCCGGCCTAGTCAAAACAAGCAGTATTTATCTTACTCGTGAACTGGTCCGGTTTGGCAGTAGAAGTGGGTATGCGCGAGTAGTCGCGGTGGCGCTGCGGCGGCGACGGCTGCGGCGGCGGCCGCTCCTCCAGCATGAGGTCGCGCCAACATTCGCCACAAACCACCCTCATACATTCGCGACCTAAACATTCGAACGTCCTCGGCGCCGGATACGAGTCGGTCGCCAGAAAACCCAGGGACTTAGGGCACGCGTAGCCCGGCCTAGTCAAAACAAGCAGTATTTATCTTACTCGTGAATTGCTCCGGTTTGGCAGTAGAAGTGGGTATGCGCGAGTACTCGCGATGGCGCTGCGGCGGCGACGGCTGCGGCGGCGGCCGCTCCTCCAGCATGAGGTCGCGGAGGGACGTGTTCAGGCCGTCGGGCTTGCCCATGCATTCTTCGGCTGTCAAACACACAGCGTAGGTATTTTATTATACAGAGATACAAATGACGAATACGTAGTCTGTACAAATAGATAAAGTGATGTTATTTTATTTATGATTCTTTCCCTATGACCGATGTGCTGCGACCATATAATAACATGGACGTCTAACGCCAGCTCTAAAATGCCCCCAAAAACAATTGTTTTGTGCCAATATGGGCAGGACATAGCGCTTTTTTTAACACCGCGCATATTTCGGCGCAACATTTTTGACAAATGTTTATAGAATATAGCCAATCAAAACTTTGACGGACCAATCACAACTATTTTTGAATGGCGGTTTAAGTTTTTATAGGTTGATATTAAAATTCATTACCGTGTTGCATTGAAGAGGGGATGACACATGTCAACTAAAATTCAGGACCGTTTTTGAAAGGCAATTTGGTATGGCGTGCGGCTTCTATGTTTTATTTGTTCGTAGCCGATGTGCATTACTTATGGCCGTTTACTGTACATAGCGTTAGGCATTTCATTTATACATTATAATGTAAGTGATGAGTTGGTTTTCAAAATTATTGGCGAAAATCATTTTGCCCAATATCACTTCCCAACCAACACATCACAGAATTTAATTTCGCTGAAACGTCCATGTCCAACTCGGTGAATTTTCGGCGAAAAAAAAATGGCAAATAATGAATTTGTTAAATGTTGGCATATGACAAGTGAACCATGTGCGAAAATTTGGTTGGCATGTGATATTCGGCAAAATAAAATTCTGCGAAACAGCAGGATACCGATGACATCTGACTTGAGTAGTTTGTGGCGTAGTGGCGACAGCAAGAATACATTTCTCACCACCCCAAATCTTCCCGTGGGTGTCGTAAGAGTCGACAAAATGATTGGAATGTCACTAAACATTATTTTAAAGAAGATTCATGATGGGTAGCAGCATCTTGGCCGCTACTATGATCGCCAACCCACTTGCCCAGCGTGGCGATTATGGGCATACATCCTCATAAGTGAGGCTGATGATATGGAAGTTCACATTAAATAAGCTGCATAGGAATGTAATTGTCGCTCGAAGTAGCTTTAATCCATAACGATGTGCATTGTGGGCTGTGGTCTGTTTGTGCGTGCTCAGTAAGCTCGCTTAGTCTTCATGGGCTTAGTTTGCTTAGTCTACACAGATCAAGTCGCTTCATACAATAATTACAATTCAGTTTCAGTATTCAGTATGGATTCCCTTTTAGTCAATAAATCAAATATTTCAGGCATTATTGTGATTTTATTACATGTGCATTCTTACTTGGTAATGAGTAGTCTTCTGAAGACAAGCTAGTTGCTGGTGGCGGCGTGCGATTGACTAAAAAGAAGCATAAATGATTAGCATATTTTTGGAATTAATTTGTAAGCCTTCAGCTAATTACAGTAATACCCCGCTTTACGCGAGTGATGTGTTCCAGGGAAAAATCGCGTAAAGCGAATTTCGCGTATATCGGGGTCTTGTAATTATGTACCAAAGTCAAGCGTTTTCGTTACTTTTGCTTTCTATAGTAGACTTGTTTTACTTAAAACAGTAAATAACTTAATAATACTTATTGTTAGAAGGTGGAAGAATGCGATCCGAGGTGGCGCGATGTGCTCCTCGCAAGAAAATTACCAATTAGATATCAATGTAGTTACTAATGGCATAAATTTAAAAACCGCGTTATAGCGAATCCGCGTTAAACGGGGTCGCGTTAAGCGGGATATTACTGTAATTGATATTATAATTTTATACAATTAGGTTTGGTGCAATTATAATATTTCCAATAAACACGGGGTCCTAAATTGTCAACCGTACTTACTTAGCACCACAATGTCAATGTCTAACTTTGACATGTTTTATCTTTTTAATTTTATATTTCAATGAAAAAACTAACGGTTCAAATGTATGTAATAGTAATAGTGTAATAAACTATTACATAGCCAAGATATTATAAAGCCAAGTTTACAGCAGCAAGTTATTGCTGCAAGTTTTGATACAAAGTTACATGCAAGAAAGAGTTGCAGATACTAACCTCTCACTCTTACCAATAGTTACATTCCATGTCAAAGCCTAGTGCAGCTTATTGTTAACTACATTAGTTTTTTTTACATATGAAAATACCCGATTCCCTCACGGGTCTTTCTATGTGGCCATTCGAGTAGCTGGCATACTCACGCGCACGAGAAGGCCGGAAGATTTCCGTGTAGTCGTGGATGTTGGATATGACGGCGCCGGACTCCTCGTCGGCCTCCGTGCCCGACGTCGACTCCTCCGCAGTCTTCTCGTCCAGGGGTGTTGATTTGTGGATCACTGGAAATACGAGAGCATATTTTCAACAGACTTCAAATAAAAGGAGGAGGTTCTAAATTCGACTGTATGCTTTTTTAAATTATTATTTTATGTTTGTTACCTCAGAACTTCCGATTGGGTGAACAGATTTTGATGATTCTTTTATTATTTGAAAGCTGATGCTCACCGTTTGGTCCCATTTTAATATGGTCCAGTACTGACAATGGCATCCATTAGAAAACCATATAAGTCATAAATTAAGCATATGCACTACAAATGGACGAATAACTCAATACCACGCCAACCGATTTCAATAATTAACCAGCTTCACAACAAACTGTGATCATGAAATCTTGGAGAAATCGGTTGAAGTCGGATTTTTTTTTAATTTGTAGTGATTTTAATCCCCTCATATGTGGTCTGGCAAAAATGTACTACTGTAAAATAAACCTTGAATAGAAAATTCTAATTTCCAATTGCATTGGTGCCAGACGTCATTTCGGGTCGTCTGCACAGTTGAGGGGATATTTAGTTCCGTTAATTGCTTTACCAATTACCTATGAACGTCCAACATATTTATTTTATTAGTCTGTTCATGAAGTCTTCCAGCATTTAAGACATAACCAATTGGGAACCAATATTTTTGCATACAACTTTAATAGTTCTAGTTCTTAGATACTCCTCAGAAGATCAATGGTTAACCTTTTGACTATAAGACAGAGGTCTGATTTGGTTATTATAATAAAAAAAATTGTCCCATTCAAATGTAAGCGCTGATTAGCGTGGTTTAATTTTGTATTGGTGACGACACGGGCACGCCCAATGAAATATTCACGGTGGTCAAAAGGTTAAATATCTGAATGGTTATATGAACTTGCTGATAATGCTACTTCTTACATGCACCATTTAATAATGTTTAATTTGAATACATTTGAAGTAAGTGACGTCACTAGGACTCAGGAGGTTAATA
Source organism: Thaumatotibia leucotreta (assembly GCA_025490895.1). Taxonomy (NCBI): domain Eukaryota; kingdom Metazoa; phylum Arthropoda; class Insecta; order Lepidoptera; family Tortricidae; genus Thaumatotibia; species Thaumatotibia leucotreta. The sequence goes on along the minus strand of JALPQI010004347.1, from coordinate 42,354 downwards.
CCTTCTTTAGATGGTTTTTCTTTTGAGAAGCTTTTTCGCACAGACTGTCCTTTTTGGAATGGTGACAGATCTCTCACTACTGTTGGTGCAACTGGAGGTGGTCCACCAAACGGATGCACTTTATTGAGATCAACCACTGACAAACACACATAAGTTGAATGGAAGGAACCAGCAATCTGAAATTAAAAATAAGTTCACATGTCACTACATAGTATAATTGATTCCTGTTGTTTATAATTATGCAAAAGTTTTACCCCCTTATTCATAAACGTCTGCTAACTTAACATGCCGCTAAGTATTGTTTGTCCCTTTTGCTCTTATAGACACATTGTTAAGACAGAAAGGGACAAACAATTATTAGCGGCTTGGTAAGTTAGCAGACGTTTATGAATAAGGGGGTTAACCTTTTTTGTAATAAATATATATTAGTCAAAAGGAAGGTATTAGCATCATCATAACATAAAATAAATAACATCGAATGTTGGAACAACAACGTATATAACAACATTCTACAAGAGTAGAGTTCATACTACATCCTAAACCAGAAGAACTGAAAATGATTATAAAATTCTTTATTACAGCACTTACGAGTTGTGTATGGGCTACTGTGATGTCGTGTATATGGCCCCAGTGGCCATGAACGGTATCAAATACACGCGCAGGTTCCCAGCCAATCACATGCAGTCCATCATTACCACAGCCAAGTAGAGTAGTGCCGTCTTCACTGAAGACCATAGACCTAAAAACAACATTGGAGACTCTGGATTTCTTATCCATTTTATGAGGAAACCAAATAAACTGTGTAGGTATATGCTCATACAGTTGGACTGTGTTACTAAATAACAAATTAATCAACAAAATCAAAAGAAAATTTATTTCGTAATTTGTGTAAGTATGTGTACCTGTACCAAATTTCAAATTTATAGTACTAATGGCTACTGAGCTAAGCTGCGGACAGACAGACGGACATGGTGGAACTAGGGAGGATTAGGTATATTCGGCCCACTTCCTGCCGGGCAGGCACATGCCAATAGGGTGCTGCTCGGCACGCGCAACGCAACAGGAACAGCAGTCACGCAGTAGCAAAAACTTTTCAAATGACAACCTTATGCAGACAGTCATAAAATGGAAAGGAAGATTCGCCGTTCATGAGCAATTATAAGTTTCATTTAGTTACAAGGTGGCGGAACTATAAAGGTTCCTTAATTACTATGAAACCCTAAAAACAGTAGATAAATTCATAAATGAACAAATCCCACCATTTCACAAAAAAATAAAATATTGTCCATTTTCAGCCTTATATACATATGCACACTAAGAAGACCATGTAGTTTGAAAACGCACAAATACCTTTATTTCGTATAAGTAATGAATCTTGAACCTTTTTTATAGAATTTGTAAATAATTATTAATATAGAAACATTTACCTTATAGAAGTGTTTTCCTTTTCAAACTTAGATACCAATTGAAATTTCTCCATGTCCCAGAAGTTGACTGTTCTATCCATACCACAGCTGGCCAGCAGAAATTCATGGGGGTGGAACTTCACACAAGTCACAGCAGAAGTGTGCTCTCTGAACTCCTGAAGGACCTTGCCCACTCTTACATCCCAGACTTTCACAATGCCTGACAAATATAAAAGATTTGGGATTGTGATTCTGCTAATAAATACACAAATTTGGATGGAAGAAAATTGGATGAAGTTGTTCTACAACTCTAATTTTGCAGAAAAAAATATAATTAATTTGAATTGATATGATCCTTATAACGTATCTTAGAATCAATCAACTGTTGAGTATAAGCAATTCACTTAATACTGCAAAGAACATCTAATTTATGACTTATTCAATTTAAATTATAAATATTAGATGTCATATACCAAAGAAAAACGACCAAGATCACCTATGTCCGAGGTGGGGATCGAACCCACGTACTCAGCTTTCGCGGTCGATGCCTGTACCCCTCGGCCACTCGGTCTTAGCAACCACCGGTCAAATTTCTCGGGTATATGCAATCCCTTACAAGGCTAGGCGCCTTTGACCATTCTCTAAGGGCAAGCACTAACTACATGCCTGCACCTCCCATTTAGAATACTTTACAGTTCAATTATTTTAGTTTAGTTATTCAATTTATTCAATTCATTGATTGAAGCTTGTGAATTAAACACTCACAGATTAAGTTTGAAATGTTACATAATTTCTATTCTATTTAATGAATTAAATATTTCCAACTCATAACCATGTATTAAACATACCAAATACATCATCTTACCATCTTCACATGCTGAAGCAATCCATTGTCCATCTGGGCTAAACTGTAAACTATTTACAGCAAGTCTGTGACTAGAATATGTCACAATGCAGCCTCGTTTCCGTGTGTCCCATAGTTTGATATTATTGTCACAAGAGCCTGTAGTCAAGTAATCCCCATATGGATGAAAATCCATACACTTAATTGCACCTTTGTGTCCGGTGAATGTTCTAAGTAGTTTTGCTGCTTCTAAGTCCCATATTTTCAAAGCTCCAGTCTGCGAGCCTGCACAGACCAAATCTTCAGAGTGCCCAAAACATACACATTCTACCGGGGTTGTGTGTCCACTCAAACTCTGAAAATATCAAATTAATTTATAACAACCTTCAAATGTAAACAATAATACAGTCACTATTTTTTTATTAATCCTCACCATAAGACAGCTTTGCCTTCCAATTGCCCATAGATTAACTTTTTTGTCGTCGCCTCCAGTAGCTAGTACTTGATTAGATTTGTGCCCCATGGCCAAACAGTTGACGTTCGCCTTGTGGGCGACGAATTCCTCTGTAACATCATATCATGAAATAATGATTTTTTTATTGTATTATGAAAATGTACACAATTCAAGTTCATACATACGTAGTTTCCATGATCTTCTGATTGATTCCATGATTAATTGTAGTTATCAAAGTTCCATTCCATTTACGGAGAAGTTAACCTTGTGAATTGTGTGGAAGAAAGCTAATCTCTATTAAATAGTCATGGCGCACGAGTCGTTGACCTTAAATTTATATAATGTTCTAAGAAATCACACGTAAAATTTTGGTTAAGGTATTTACTAAACAGTTGTTTTTATTTGATACCAAACCAAATGTAAATGGATTGGATGAATTTTATGACATTTCACAGACACCACAGATATTCACTTTTTTTTTTTTTTTTTTTTTTTTAATGGCACCGCGCTCCTGGCGCATTCAGCCAAACAGGTAAAACGAGGAAACGGGATTGTGAATAATAAAAGCGGAATCGGAAATTTGGAAAAGGATCAGGAAAAGGTAAAGTTACAGTTTGATGTTATTATGAGTAAGGAATGAATATAATGCTTTAAATATATACATGGATTTTTTATTTATATGAAGGAGTAATGAAATGTTTGTAGGAAATGGAACTTTTAAAAGTGACAGTTGACTATATAATACAGAGTGATCATATTGGTTACACACAAAAAATATATGGTTAAGATCAGCAGGATCAGCTCCGCAAACACAAGCAGAACTAGACACTCGACCCTGCTTTGCCAGGTGTTTTGGTGTGCACACGTGACCCAACCTCATTCGAATCATCATAGTAGTGGCAGGTTTTGGCAAAGAGATTTTAGCAAACCATGGTTTCACAGGAATTGATGCTTGTATACTTCGATAATGTAACGCAGTCCCTGCACCAGATGTCCATAATTCCTTCCATACACTTCGTAGGTATGAATTTGGTAGTGCTAATAGGTCATCTGCAATATTCTTATATGGAAACATGTCTCCACAACTGATAGCATCACGGGCTATATCATCCACCCTTTCATTGCCTTTAATCCCCCTATGCCCGGGGATCCAGGCAATGGAAACGAAATACCCTTTGAGGTGACATTTTAACAGTAAACTGCGAATTTGAAAAATTATTGGGTTATTACATTTGGATTTAAATGGAAATCTAGATATTGCCTGCAATGAACTTAAAGAATCTGAAAATATAATAGACTTTTTTAAACGCATTATAATTATGAATTCTATTGCTTTCAGGATACCAAAGCACTCCCCACTGAACACAGAAGATTCAGGAGGCAACTTTATTTTTTGATAGATATTTGATTGAGTATGAAGTACTCCAACACCAACACAACCATTGGCTGACATCTTGGAAGCATCTGTATAGATATGTTGAGCATCTTGCCCATCTGTTCCAATATAGTCTAGAAACTGTTGGTTTTGTTCCACATCACTTTTTGAGATGCCAATATCAAGCAAAATTGCAGGATTATGTGTTAATGATTCATATTCATATTGAAAAATGGGAAGTGTTAAGGAACTAACAGTGGAAGCAGAAATAGATTTAAGTTCCTGAAAACTCTTAATTAAACAAGGAGGACTCTTGTGTTTCCAATAGTTGGAATGAGCTATTTGAGATAAAAGTTCAGATAATATAACCCATAGTTGGTGGTATTTAAATTGTGAGCATCGGAAGATATATCTATCGCTGAGATACTGTTGTCTTAAATGCAGTGGAGGCTCCACACACTCCACCTGCATTGCAATTATAGGACTAGACCTCATGGCCCCACAAATGACTCTAAGAGCTTTGGACTGAATGCTATCTAATTTCTTAAAACCAGCCACACTTCCTGGTTCTAGCAAAAATGTACCGTAATCCAATATACTCCTAATCATGGCATTGTACATAAGTTTTAAACAAAATGGGTGTGCACCCCACCAGACACCTGATACACACCTAAGAAGATTAATGTTTTTTTCACATTTAGTGACTATGTACTCACAGTGTGGGAGGCCTGTTAACTTGCTGTCTAATATAGTACCCAGGAACTTAGTTTTTTGTTTGACTGAAATAGAGCATGAACCAAATCGGACAATGATTGGTGGAGGAAAAAGTTTTCTAGTAAATATAACAGCAACACTTTTGGGAACAGAAAGTTCTAGACCATTAGCATCTAACCATAACCCTAATAAACCCAAGGCACCAGTGACAGATCTACCGGCCTGTTCAATAGAGAGATTAGGCGAGTATAATAACAGATCATCAGCATATTGCAAGACTCTAACCATGCTATTTAGAGATGACTCTAAATCAAACGTATAAATATTGTATAATATAGGACTAAGTACTGATCCTTGGGGTAGACCTCTCCACACAAAACGAGTGATTTTATTGTTGTCATCCAAGACAAGGCTAATAGACCTCTGAGACAAAAGATTTATAATGAAATTAATTAGCATAGCTGGTACATCTAACCTATGCATTTTTTGTTGTAATACACTGATTAGAACATTATCATAAGCAGCACTTATATCTAGAAAAGCAGCTACAACCGACTCATTTTTAGAAAAAGCCAATCGGATATCAGAAATAAGTATTGCTAAACTGTCACAGGTAGATCTACCTTTACGAAACCCAAACTGGCTTTGTGATAGCAACTGTTTTTTTTCCACATAAAATTCTAATCTATTTTTGATTAAATGTTCTGCAATTTTGGCAAATACTGAAGAGAGAGCTATTGGTCGATAAGAAGAAACATCAGAAGCTGATTTGTTTGGTTTTAAAATAGGAATGACTATTTGGGCTTTCCATGAATCAGGGACTATACCAGAATGGATAACCGAATTTATTATACTCAGATAGTAAGATAAAATACCATCACTTGAGTTCACAAGGAAGGAGTAAGGGATTCCGTCTTCGCCAGGTGCAGTATCTTTTAAATTGCTTAATACTCCTTTCAATTCCTCTATTTTAAAGGGGTCATTTAAAGTAAAGAAGTTAGAAGGTTGACATGAAAAAGTAAGGGGATGAAACACATATTCTTCTGGTACTGATACCGGTGCTAATTTATTCATAAATTCTTCAGCAAGGTTAGGAGGCAATGTATGTCTAGAAGGTTCATTAAAAGCATGTTTAAATTTTTTAATATTATTCCATACTATGGAAGGTTTTACATTAGGATTGAGAGACTCACAGAATCGTCTCCATCCTTCATATTTTTTCTTCCGTAACAATTTTTTAGTATTACGTGCAACCTGCATGTAAGATTCAAAATTTTCAGTAGTCATTAAATTACGGTAACGTTTTTCAGCCTCCTTGCGTTCCCTGATGGCTTGGGAACATTCAGTATCCCACCAAGGAGGAGAAGGAATTTTACCCATTGAACTGTTTTTTACAGGAAATACTTCGTCCGCGGTTTCTGTTATCACCTGAGCCAGAGCAACTGAACATCGGGCTACATCACTATTATCTAAGCTAGGCAAAACCAACAGCTTCTCTTCTACTCTGCTTTTGAACATTTTCCAGTCCGGATTACACAAGTTATATTTAAGTCTAGGTCTCGGTCTTGAAGCAGGTGGAACAGATGATGGAAATGAAAGAAGAATAGGAAAATGATCACTGCCAAATGTGGATTCTAAAGTGTGCCATGTGAAGGAAGCTGCAAGTTCCGCCGAGCAAATGGATAAATCAACAGCACTGACTGACTCAGTAGGCGCTGTTCGACGTGTCGGAGAACCAGTATTCAGGACACAAAGATTGTAATCATCTAGGATTCGTAAAATTCGATCTCCATGATAGGTAGATATGGAACTGCCCCAAAACTGATGATTAGAATTAAAATCACCTAGAAGTAACATAGGCCTAGGAAGAGTGGAAATTATATTATTAAGCTCATCAAAAATGGATGATGATGGACGAGCAATATATACAGAAATGAAGCAAATGTTATTTACAATGGCAGCAACGATTGACAAATCGTCGCTGTGTGATGGAAGATGAAAAGGTGAGAATGATAAGGAGTTCCTGACGAGCAGGGCTACCCCACCCCATCCGTCAGGACGGTCCTCTCTGAGCCATGAATAGCCAGTGGCTCTAAGAAGAGCCCCAGGTCTGAGCCATGTCTCAGAGAGGGCAAAAACGATAGGTTGAAATTTATCTTTATCTTGTTTTTTATTTATTATGCTCCTGCAATTCCATTGAATTATTTTGGCTATTATTTTTGATAGTAGTAACAAGTACATCGAGCAAGGGGGCAACGTTGGACGGTAGGGTAACATTTGGCTTAGATAAATGATTTATTAAGGCTTGAATTTCCTCAGCCATTGATATGTCTGTCTGTTCTTTGTTAGAATTGTCTTGTAATGCGCAGCCATTTGGAGAAGATGGAATAGTGTACTCATTAATTAGCGCATTATGAGCCGCTACATCATAGCCAGTGGTGGTCTTTCTTAATGAACAAGGTTTCAAAAAAACTGTTTTTTTATAGCTACGAGACTGTGAGGATGTACCCGGGGCTGAATTGTTGAAATTGCGGGGTAAAGCGAATTGAGGCTGAGATTGTGGTTGAGGTTGTGACATTAAAACATCAGCATATGATTTCGAAATGGCTGGATGAAGTTTAACTGCCTCTCCATAAGAGATGCAGTTATTTGCCATAGTAACTTTAATTTCTTTTTGCCTAATATGTTCCTGGCAAGACCTGTTCGTGGCAAAATGAAAGCCATTGCAGAGACAGCAAATGGCATCATCCTCATCCACTGAACAGGTATGACCAGAGTGCATCTGACCACACTTGAAGCATTTCGGTTTTGACCTGCAGGTGGTTTTTGTGTGTCCAAACTTGCAACAATTAAAACATTGGATTGTTGGGAAGATATACAATTCAACGAGAAGTGAATTATAACAAGAAAACACTCTTTTCGGCAGAACTTGACCATCGAAGGTCAAAACAACTGTTTCTGAGGGTTGCCATGAAATGGAACCATTCACTGTGACTCTGTGGTTTAAACGCCGTACTTTAAGCACCTTTCCACACCCAGTAGGCATGGAAATGTTCGAAATAATTTCTTCGTCCGACCATTGATTAGGGATGCCACGAACCAGGCCCATACGGGTTACTGAAAATGATGGTATGTATGCTGTTAGATTTTCTAACTCTACGCACGGATCAGTGACAAATAAATTTGCATCAACGTAACTACTAAATGCCATCGAAATACGCGTTCTGCCTATGCGCTTAACACTGCCATTTATAATGTTCTTAAATCCTTTTTTCATTAAAAATTTGCCAAAAGACACCGGGTGCAGAGATGAATTTGTGTCCGTCTGTTTTAGTTGAACATGCACCGTGAAAGGTGCAACATCTGTACTTGAAAATAAATTCCTGCCAACCTTTACATTAGTGGTGTTAGAAATATTCATGTCTAATTTCACCGAGGAATTAGTCGCATTTGCGGTATTAGTATTCGAATGAGATTGGGGCACCTGTAATGTATTTGTCTGGCAATCGCACGTATAAACGCCGCCATCAGTTTGCCGCTTTTTTTTATTGCAGTGTTTGCATCGCTTATAGATTTTAGTTCGTTTTCTTTCACTTTTACTACAAACAGATGTATCTGTGTCCATACAAGATTCTATAATAACATTGTGTGCAACCGTGAGATCTCCATCAAAAATATTTACATGAGAACTTACCCAATATGACGCAGTTTCAATAATTATTTACACAAATAGAACAGTATACACAAATTATATGAAAAACTATATACAAATTACCAATTTCCTGATCTACAGTATTAAAATAGAAATTAAAGTTACAAGAAACCCAAAACTTCGACCGCCGCGTTCCACGTTTCCCGCGCTTTTTTCAGATATTCACTTTTAGTCTGACGTGAAATATACAGATAATGTAACTCACGTCTTCATGGGGTACCACCCGTGATCCATTTTATAATGCCGCCGGCTTTCTTACACACTAACGGCATCTCTTGGTCACTGCGAGAAGCAACGCGCTTTATGTAAAGCCCACCATAGAGTATATTGAATAATAAGCCCACCTTACTCATGCACAGCCGTGAAATTCGAGTGTGCTGTCGATTTTACAGATTCGACGCATCGTATGTACCGCGATTAGGGTCAAATATTTTTCTCTATAAATTATAAATATATTATAATTTTCCTCTCATGAGTACTATGAGTGCACAACACGAGGGGCCGCACATAGTGTGCCACTAAGAGGGATAGACATAGTCACTTACTACTAAGAAGATACTTGTGTGTGTGGCACTTAGTGACGTATTCAACGCATTTGTCTGGCACTTACATTTAGCATCTAATGCACACACACACACAAAAAATAGTGGCACAGTGATAAGGACGGACGATTATCGTTCCTTTTCACTTCCACTAGTAAAAAGTTTCATAAGACCATCCCTTTCGTTCTTGCTATTATTATAACGTTGTCAAATCCATATTAATCCTACATTCATGGCACAACACGATTTATTGTAATTTGAAGATTGGTATCACATTTCCTCGTTTTGTTGCGTTGGCAACTCTAAAATGACATTTCCTATCTGACACATTATGTACTATGTGTATTGTGTATTTATGTATGATATTTATTTTGCTAACATTACAAAGTTCACGCGAAGTTCAAAATAGTGTTAGGTCGGATAAATATTATTGTTTGATTTGTTAATTATGAAGGTACTTTTGTCAATGGCGCAGGTGTCTCGTTACTTGCGTTTACAGAATTGGACTGTACAAAAGTGTATGCTGCACTATGTGCAAGGGCAAGAACCGGAGCCCAAAATAAGAGAATATTTTTACTATATAGATCACCAAGGAATGGTACGTGTTCATTTTCGATGCTTTACTTACGGGGTTTTTTGAAGAAGACATTTAAATAAAGGATTAGTATAAAATAATGTCTTTGGAATGCACTTGAAATATAAATAGTATCATGCATATTTAATGTTGTATTTCGTTTGTTCCAGTTGTTTTTAGATGATTCTAAAATGAAAAACTTTACATCATGTTTCAAAGAAAAAAAATTTTTAGAATTCTTTTTCAAAAGGATTCGTCTCAATAGGACTGGGAGATATGCTGAAGAATTTCCTTTTATATCTTTATGCGGAAGAGAAAGAAATTTTATTAGATGTGATGATGTTCCAATTGTGTACACACATATTGTAACAAAAGAAAAAGAAGACTTTTTAACATTTGGGTATGCAGGTGAATTATTGATCACACCATTCCAACCTAAAAACATCTACATGTTACCCTTGACTGGAAGGGTGTACCACCCTGCTGATGACAAGTATGGTGGAATTGGTTTGGTACGATCAAATCTTTCCATAGAACTAAGTAAAAATTTTGAGTTTCATAATGGTGATGAACGACCCCCTACTCATTTCACATGGAAAAATGAGAAATATCAACTTGACCAGAATTGGTTTAAAGAAAAAGTACACCAATATGGAATAAAAATTAGGACTGAACCCGATTGCCTTAATTAATTTATTGTTAGGTTAATAATATTAGAAATAATTGTACAAAATGTTAACTCTTAATCCTAAGAATTATACCCACTTTCAATATACACTAATCATCTCCCAAATTAGTTGGTATCCATTATGTTTCTTTCTAACGAATACATTGAAGTGGCAATTGTAATTATTGGGAATTTAAAGATATTTATAAATAAGGGTTTACAAATATTTTTAAATACTGTAAATAGCTTTTTGTTAACCACATGATAGTCCTTTGTGTTGTTTCTTAGGCTCTTGATGTGACCCTGTGATAACTGAATAAACTTTTAAAATATTTATAACATATTTGTTTTAATTATTAACTCTGAAGAAATATTTTTCATAAAATAAATTCCTGGCTACTAAGATGTAGGTAATTGCTTCTCTATCACAGGTGTTTGATATGGCTATATATAAAAATCTCCAATATAATTATTTATGTGGCTTCCTCCTTGGAGAAGGGCTGGTACGACCCTGCCTGAACCCATGACATTCCTTGATTCATGCCTTCATCAGGTGTTGAGGGTTTCAGCATTTGATGCCGAGCTGAATCATGGATTTTTGAGTCATAGGGTTTGAATGTTATGTAGTGCTTGTCTTCAGTAGGTGGGTCATCATAAATATGGTCAATGCTGGCAACTACACACTCTTTAACTTTTTCTGTAAAAATCTTTCTATTTGTTTTGTAGCTGCAATAATAAAGACATATAAATTAATGTACTTATTAAAGTAAGTAAGAAATTATACATTTAAATAAAACAATAATTTTCAACTTTATTCTACTTACGCTACTGAAGCTTCTACATTGGTGGGAGTCTTCATGTTCAAATTATGAAATATCAAGTGCAGATATTTCAATATATGCCATATATGGTTTCTTTTTCTGTCCCACTGAGGGAAAACCTGGCTTAGATTAAGAATGCCTGTGTTAGCATCAACTGCAGGATGATATAAATGTGATGTAAATGCTAAAACCTGAAAATAGATTACCATAACATTAATCTTATAATAACATCTATGACTATGACAGTATTAATATAGTTGCTGATTCCTTATTAATATGAGGGTAAGACTCACCATTTTGTCTGATAGTCTTAATGACATATATATAAGGCTCATATCTAAACTGTCAAATGTTCATTCTTAGAAATCAGCACTTATTCTAAACCCTAACTAAACCAAGGAACAAGGAAGAAACATTTCTGTTTAATAGGATTTCAGCCACATTTATGCAATGTTAAAAACCACAGGATTCATTTTATTAATGAACATGACAAGGTAGGCTGTTCAGTATTTCAGGTACTTACAGGAACTTCTTCATTCGGAAACTTCTCTGGCAATGTGAGAATGAACCTAAACACTCCACCTTCATAAAATCCTGCTCTAACAAAAACAACACCAAACCACTCTGAAAGGAAATAAAAAAATATTACGTTTAAAATTATACTCTTGATACTAACAAAATATTATCGTCGTATACATATTACTATATTAAATGCTTACGAAAAGAGTTTTCATAGGATGGTATAACATAAATCCCCTCCAAATTTTCAGTTTGCAGCATACGACTGAAAAGTTAAGTACGATTTAGAAAATGTTAGCGTCTATTTGATAGTTAAATATGTTTGTTCTCTCTCTGGTTACACTTACTATTCAGCCATAATTATATACTCCTGATGGAACATGGAATATAATTCTCGGATTTCTTTAACGTTGCTATTTGTTTCTTCGCTCATTTTGTATCAAATGTTTTAACAACACCCCTTATCATTACTCATATAAGAAAAGTACTTAATTTATTCTAAATTCAAAACTTAAATGACGAGCAGCTGAGTAAGTAGTAATCACGTAGTACAATAATAAATATAATAATGACATCTTTTATTTTGTTTGACGGCTATATACAGATAAAGCGTGATGTTCTTATGGAGGAGTTAATGATGAATCAAGTTTGCAACATAAGAATAATGACGACAACCGCCCTTGTGCCGCCATCTGTTGAAAAAGATCTGTTATTATCATAATGTCCGGTGTTTTGTAGCGCCGTCGTAGCGCCATTGCGTACTTAATATTACAATTTACAATATCTGAATATAGATGTCGCTAACATTCATTAAGTAATGTTAATTAATTCTACGTTACAAGTACGTAAAAAGTTATGTATTTGTAACATAGAATTAATTAATATACTTACGGGAACTGACTGCAAGCAGTAAATTATAGTAATTACTGTTAATTCCTTCAGTAAAAACGGAATCAAAGGTACCCTAACCCAACACAACGCCGAGCGTATCACGCAGGAATCGCGCGATACGGTGCACTAGACTGGCTAATATTGTGGAAAAACTAAATAAATATTAAATAATTTAGCTAATATTACCCGTTTCGGGAACATGATGTGATATGCGTTATGCGTTTTATCATTTTGACCGATCGATAACGACATTTTGTATGAAAGAGCCAAATTTTTTTTTAAGTTTTCTGGGTTGGCTCCAGACCCAGAGTAAAAGTTGTTCAGTTCAGTGTAACCTACCAAATCACCACGTTCAAGGTTTTTCAGTGGATGGTGTAACACGCTGTATATAATTTATCCAATTTGCTAATTTATATGTATACGCTTACCTATAGGTGTAGTGACAGATGTGTTTCTGATCATGACTCATTTGACAAACTGTAGGTATCTTGTTCACTTTTATTCCCAAACCGAAAAAATTGTTGAATTTACTAGCGATAGCGTGTTCAGATAATGCAAATTCTTTAATTTAATTTCTGCATTTCTCATCGTTAGGGAGGGCCCAATGCGCGGGATGATCCTCTTCAATTAGCCGAGATTATCCCACACGTGCTACGGGATTATCATTTTACTGAGCGCCCTTCATGTGCGTGCAGTACCTGTCTTTAATATCGTTTTATTGATACCCAGCTCTGTTTTATCATATCTGACATTTTTACTATTAGTCAGATTACTAAGAATGAACTTTTGACAGTTTAGAATTGACCCTTATATCTACGTTAAGGCTAAAGGAAGGAGAAGGAAGGATTAATATTATAACTAGGTATAAAAAGTTTATTCTTAGAAATCGCAGACTATATAGTACATTGTGCATCAAGGGAGGTAAGTACGGAATTACTAACGAGAGTGTTAGAAGCCAGACGCCGTTAGGCGGAGGGTTTTTATGACTCGAGTTAGTATTCCGCTTACCAACCGTGATGCATACAATGTTTTTCATCACACTTGCCAATCAGAAAATAAGTTTTAAGACATACATAATATTATTAAATGACGTACTGACTCTATTACTCCCTAGGGAATTTCACTTTTCTATTACTCCCGCTGCGCGCGCAAGCAATGGCGCGCTTAGACAGCAAGTGTGATGAAAAGTATATTGATATATCTAGGCCGGTTATATAGACACTTAAGCTGCGTTTCCACCAGAGATGTGCGAGGATGTGTTTCCATACAAATAACACCTCGCTTGAGTCATTAATAGGTGTAATTTGTATGGAAACACATCCTCGCACATCTCTGGTGGAAACGCAGCCTTAAGTAGTCATTATTCGTAGATGAATCTATAAGTCGGTAGGTAATTGCATTAGTTATAAGTTTTGTTAATAAGGTTTCATGCCATTGTGATTCGAAAGTAAATAAACTATAATAAAAGATACTAATAATTTAGGGTTGTCACTAACTACCTAGGTATTTAACACTGTAGTAAATTTATGTTAATATTTACTACGCCTATCGGGATTCATGTTGTACATGTAATATATTGTTGACGAGTGCAATTTAATAAATACAATGATAATTGAAAATGAAATGATATAATCACTATATCAGCAAATATGTATTCAGTAGTTTCAGAAAAGTTTACGCTGCTTGCATCGTTCGATAATATATTTTTCAACACACTTGCTCGTAACGTAGGTATTATTGAACCGCTATTAGGCTCATAATCCAAGATATTAAACACACGTGCTTTTTCATTAGGTACGTAAAGGTGGGTCCACACTTGTGACATTTTGCCGAACATTATTCCGTGACCGTAACAGTAACACGTGTCAGTACCGTTAATGTGGACGTATTTTGTACGCGAACAATTTGTTACAAGTTGCAGTACGGCACAATCCATTCCGAACACTCAAAGAACTGTTTTGACACAGACCATGTATGACCAGTCTGCAGGACAATGTATGGAGTTACGATCTACTAACCGGGCCTAGTGTGGACGCTGGTCTGTGTACTGTCACGCATCGAAGTCACGTGTTACGGGCCGATCCATCTCGAGTCGGTTTTCTTCAAAGCATGTTCGCTATTTTCCCCGACCTGTGACGTGACCACGACACGTCCACATTTGCATTTATGACACGCGTACAAGTACGCCAGATGACACAGACATCGCCATGAGCTAGGAATGGATCACGTCGTGACCTGTCCGGCGGTACGTCCGCCCGCACCTCGCCGCCGCCTCGGTAGTCCAGTCCATCATTCACGGAATGCATAACTATAAACATCGTTTTTGTTTTACTAATACAAAGTCTGCACTAGCACACGCCAAATAAAAATTCACTTCCGCGATTGCAGATGCTTCTGCAGACGACATGTTGTTACTAGGTAGTCGGTAAATGACAACCAACGACCGACTCTTGTACCGATGTCATGCCACGCACGCAGTCTGGTTCGCCAACGTGCGTCTACACTTGTGACATTTCATCGTACACGGTGTCTAACCGTGTCAGCACGATCACGGAGCGTCCACATTGAGCGTAACATGTTCTGTTGCAATGTCACGTAGTCCGGTCCGTCGTATTGTTACAAGTGTGGACCCACCTTTATTGTTCTAGTGCTGCAATAACATAACTCGACCAAGTATGTTTGCAAACATTTGCAAGTATTAATGTCATGTAGATGTAGCATTGGAATTTAGTCAGGTTATGTTTATTTTTTAAATTGACCAATGAGTTGACATGTGGCAGAAATAGCGGAATCCAGAATATTATTTCAAAATACTATAAATTTTAGTAAATAAATAAATAAAATATTTAAATTTTGCATCCAAATTATCAAGTAATTATATGAAATATAAAGTTATCGTATTTTTATTTTATGATAATCGTTAATGATTCGCAGTTTTTTTTAATTGGCTGTTGGTCGATAGGATTGCTGCCGAGATTTGCGCGCGTTTAAATATTCCTAAATTACCATTACCATTTACCATTGTAAGTACATATTTGTTATTCGGAGTGGAGTGAATTTCAAATGTTTGTTGCGTTTATTTTGTTGTGTTTACTGTTGTTACTTTTATGTGAATTGTGAACTTCAAGTAATGAACAAGAATAAAATAAAAAGGTTAAACGTAACTTTGGGATAGTGCCCGAGTAAGTAGTAATTACCTAGCAACAAAGGTTAGTAAAAGTGTTACTAAAAGTCGGTTATTCCTCGCAAGTGTGTTGAAAAACGTCGTATGAAACTCGTGTGCATTGATCATTATACTCGAGGCGGTATTGTGCGCGCGAGCTGCAAGCGAGCGCGCATAAGATAGCAGAGAGTATAATGATCAACTTAGCACACTTGTATCATAATGTACTATATTTGGAAGATACGAGGGCCACACCGAAAGTGTCGAGAATTACCCACTTAGAGATCACTCAGTAGTCACTCAGTACAGAAACAATTATTTTCTGAAAATATACTCTTTATTATTTTTATTAGGTTTAACTTATTGGGTTAACACCTGTATGTTAGAATTTAATGCCATTTGAAAATTGTGTGTCGGGCGATTTCACGATTTTCTCTTAATTTTTTAAAATTCTGTATAGTTTTTATACTACTTTCAATTTTCATTATGGCCTCTTAGTCAACGATGACGCAGAAATGGGCTTAAATTTTTATTTGGTAGGTACAAAGCCCAGTTCTTGTAGGACTGTTTGTTTGTAGTACTTTTCACATTTTTTTTGCTTTAGATTTTTTCTTGTGGATGATTATAGAGATCAACATCCTTTAACAGCCATCCCCTAATTTCAAATCGCAGTATGTGGATGTGGTAAATCATAGAAAATGTAAGTCTATCAGTTTTAAGTATCAGTTTTATGTAAGTATCAGTTTTATGGCAGGAAATTTGGACATTCTTATGACTTACTAGAAAAAAATACAATATATTTTTTCTTATAAAATCTATAGTCTTAATGTACCACTCAAACCTTCCATACAAAATTCCGAAAACTGAAAATATGCACACAAAATGTTACCCAGGAAAAATGGGATGTGAGCTTTAAGTGTTGTTTCAATTGTATTAAAAAATTGTACACATACTCAAAAAGAGAGAGTTATTAAGAAAGGCGATAATTAAAAGAAAAAAGACATAAGTAATTGATTACAGTATCCTAGATTCTCGAAACTTTCAGTGTGGCTCGTGTAAGGTAAATATGAGAAATAAAATAAATGACAAACCTACATTGTGGGGGATGGGAACCAAATGCACGAGGATAATACAATTTTTTGAACCTATTTATGTGGACATATCAATATTTCTCGACTTTTCGAGTATCTCGACAGCACCAAGAAGCCCGAGCGAAATCAAAACTACGCGATCCGTCATATGAATATCAAATAAAATCCACATTTTAAACTACGAATTGGAAAATGTCAATAATAAATAATAATAATATGTTCAGTTACATTTTGATTTCCTCGCGTTCTACATACAGGAAAACAGGTACACTAGTAAATTTTTTATGATTTACTGATTGCAAATTACTGAAATTATTTAACTATTGGCCACCGACGCTCCCTCTTACATTGCACGCCATGTCACTTCTGTAACAACCTAACCACTGTAACAAGTCACTCTTTGCCGAGACCCATATTTTGATTTTATTAAGTTTACAAATTCGGCATCACTTTGTGTTTTTCTATTTATTCACTTAATAGTAAAATAATGTTGTGTCACAAGATAATCTGAACGCAAACAAAGTTGAATACGCACGGGGGCAGTTAGTATTTGCAGAAGCTGCAGAATCACACACTTAATCCGCTCCCTGTGCATTCGGAATTTATCGCTTTGCCACTTTAAGGAGGGGTCCCATACCTGAAAAGGAAAAAAAACTGAACTCTTGTAGGATCACTCGCGTATCCGTCTGTGGACCGATTGAATTGATATTTCTAGCACACATAATGTATGTTGGGGACCCAAAGATGAACGGGGAATGGAACCTAAATAAATATTTTTTTAAATATGAGGGCTACTTTTAGGGGGTAAATTAGGTAATCAAAATAAAAAGTTCAACGCGTGTCTAGCTTACATTTGGCCGGTGCACTCACGTTTATTCGAAAAAATAAGTCAGCTTTATCATTATCATTCACTAGATATTTTAATCCACTGCTCCCTCCCTAGAGCATGTCATGCTACAAAGGATCGACCATGTGCAGCGCTCGCTCATCCAATGCCTTCCCGCTATCCTTGCCATCAGTGTGCTGCTGTGCTTACCATGAGCTGCCGATTCGTACTCGCGTACCTTATGTGCGAGCGAGCCGGATAGAAAAAGTAAATCAGCGTTAATAACGCGGCGGCAGCTCATAGTACGGTCGGCTCTAATACTTAATATGTATACGATTTTGATCCTTATGCATTTGACATACGTTCCGAAATGTATACATATTATTAGACGTGACTGTAAAACCACAGTAGCCGTATCATGAGTTGCTTACATATTAATGTGACACATGCTCAGATTAATATGACAGGTATGTAATATTATGTACCTACACATATTTTTGTTTGGTAAATTTGTTCAGATGCATAAGTAGGTATCTATCTTTCTAGGCTCATTTATTTTTGAAGACTTGGATTTGTTCATATATTTATGAACTCGACTGTACACTTTTTTAATTATGTCTGGATCAAAATTGCATATATATTTCCAAATTCAATTCAAGTCATATTTGAATACCTGCATGTTTTTCATTTTCTACTGGCGCACGGATTAGGTAGTACGAGCAGAGATCAATACTTGCAAGGGTTGTTTTATTTGTGTCAAGAATCTTATGAATCCCGACATCAAATAAACTTTACGATGGAAAACAAGATTCTGAAACATCAAACCATCAAGCGATACTCGTTCCAAATAAATAATTATCTACATTTTAATTATGGCAAGTTAGAAGTTAAATAAAGCTGTTTGTTTATCCAGGCAGTTCTAAATTACACGCTGCAGAGCGCACATCAAATGCTGAGTTTTATAGCCCAAACGCGCCTGCGGCACTTTGAAAGGAGTAGCACCATCTCACGCATATGTTTCCTCGAATTAACGTCTGTTTTCTGTGAAGAAAACGACAGTCGTTAAACACGTATAGATTACTGCATATAACAATATAAACTGTTTGTTTATAATAAAAAGAAAAGAGCGAATACATCCGGTGACGGGGTTATATTATGACATGAAGTCTCGATCAGTTAATTTTGTACTATTTACGCACGCTGGCACAGGAAGGGCGCTACAACCCGCCCTCTAACTTTTGATTCGTGGGCCCAAAAATATGGAAAAAATCATGAATAGTATGCATATAATTATAATACTTTAAAATAAAACTATTTCGAACATAATCGGCCCAGCCGTTTTCGAATAACCACGGAACGCTATACTGAGCATGGCTCGATATGCTCTTGGCCGGGTTTTCTACTGACAATCTGGTTGGACAGAGTACATTTAAGCTATAATACTCTGGCTTTAGTCCGATCGTGCTATGAGAACTGCGATGGCTGATTATAACAATATTTTTTATGTTTTTGTAATACGCAAGTATGTAC
Source organism: Thaumatotibia leucotreta (assembly GCA_025490895.1). NCBI lineage: Eukaryota > Metazoa > Arthropoda > Insecta > Lepidoptera > Tortricidae > Thaumatotibia > Thaumatotibia leucotreta. The sequence goes on along the minus strand of JALPQI010004347.1, from coordinate 23,225 downwards.
AGTCAAGTGCAAAAATATTTAGGTATCGAAAGAATCCTCTTCTAAATATGATACCACGTTCTTATTAGTCTTATTACCCAGTATTAAAGTGCAATGGGACAAGTTTCTGAGCATTGTTAGAGATTTTGAGAAACAGAATAATTTTGGGTTTTTTTTTAGAAATAAATTATATCTTCTGAAGTTGTAGGAGCTGATCTGATCTGAGTCCTAAAACCTCATATGCAATGGGAATACACTTCTTTTTCGTTCACCCTCTCTGTAGACTACGCGACCACGCCTTTAGAGTAGATTTTTTTTCTAGATCGATACACATAATGGTTGTCTATTGAACCAACAATTAGAGTCATCGTTAAAGTACTTAAACCTCCTTAGTACCACATACCATACTCACACTCTTATACAAATAGTACTGCTACCATGAAACTGCAAACCTCTGGCCCATCTTTTAAGGCCCCTCCTTTTTTTAAAGTCGGTTATAAATATAAATAAATAGGTAACTAGTAGTTTAAATTGGCTACTGTACGTGTATTAAATAAATGTTTAAGTAGATGCTTCAAGTTTTCTTACAAGAAATGTTATGATCTTGTGGTTTGATGGCGTATCAGTTTTATATCGAATATAATAAGGGACTATACGAAAACCGCAAGAAGCCTCATGCCCTCCTCATGGGCACTCACGTGTGAGACGAGCCGGTTTGCGTGTCTTCGGGAAGCCGTATGACTCCTATGCTCCTGCCACCTAAAACAATTCACAAAGTCTTGGCCGGGCGCTCGGCTCTCATAGTGATATAACTCGGAGATCCGTAATAACTAATAGCAACCGGAGGTCTGAAATTATACTGGTCATTATGTGAAACAGTTGCCTGTAATGTTGTAAGCTTATAGCTTTATGGTGTTGAGTATAAACAACTTTCTACTTCGACTCAACTTAACCCTATCGTTGAGTGTTTTCATGTTTCTCTAATTAATCTTAAGTTGAATTTATATGTATTTTTTGATAACATCTAGGAAGGTTTTAGTCAATTTGGTAAATTTGGTAGGTGATCTGAGTCATACAGCGTTCGCGAAAATGGGAGTCTTTCCTGTGGACATTGCGGTTCTGGGACATACAAATTAGGTGTTGACCACATAATTCTTAAGAACCAGAAGCCACCTACAGGTTTGTATTCATCCAACAAGAAAATTACGGTTCTAGTGCCCTTAACTTTCCTATGCTCACAGGGAAGATTTGTAACCTAACTCATACAAAAAAGTATGTATGACCCATCTGTTTTAAGTTTATTTTTACATTTCTAAATACCAGCAGAATTCATACTATTATGTCATATCAATCATATCATACATATTGTCAGCAAGTGCATTTTCAAATAATCGCGTCTAAGTTATCGCGAGTGCCATCTATGAACGTCGCACAATACAATGACAGTGGACGCGGAAGATTTATCACCATTTGGAGCTACAAATGAAGTTGTAACTTACCTTTCTGGATATTGAGATAAAATGAAAGGAGAATAATTTCTTTGTAACATACAGTAGCCTCGTAAATTTCGAAAAACGTGCCTCCTGTACCGATATGATATATTAGAGTTGAACTTGCCTGTCAACTTGTTCGTATTGGCATTTGGCACCTACACATTTGTGCTGTAAAGGTGCATTCAGACCAAACGAGCATTCGCTATTCTATCCCCCATTCTACGAAATCAACGAATCACGTTTTGTGTAAAGATCGAATTTCGTAGAGTAAGGGGTTAGAATAGCGAATGCTCGTTTGGTCTGAATGCACCTTAAAATTGAGATTCGGTGCACCTACTTGTTGACCCAGCAGCGGATTGTCTAAGGTGGTACTTATCCTATAATTGATATAATACGCTATAGTTAATATTCAGTAGAAGGTATGTCATTAAGTACATATTATAAAATTTATAAATGTCTAGGGCCACGCAAAATAGGCACGTTTGATATCGAGTTGCGGAAAAAATAGCCAGAATACAATAGGTAAAAAGTGTCTGGGCTAAGATACGCGAACGCGAAAGATAAGAGCACACAAAATGGATTGTTCGCCAAACTCTTATGGCATGACTTTCATTAAACTGCTATGTTGAGAAATACGTTTTTAGTATTTTTGTTCAATGGTAGGTATATCTATGTGGGCACTACCCATCAATAAATGGGTATCAAACTATTCCAATCTTTATAAGCGGAGCAGTTTTATTGACATAGGTACATCTCCATGCGTAATATATAAGATCAAAGGTTAAATTATACGTACAAAGAGTAGGTACCTACTTGGCCCTTTTGTTAGCGGGTGCATGTAGAATCAAACGCGATCTCCTTTCCCACGCTTCGTACGCGGATTACACGAAATGCCCTTTTGGTGCTTCGCTCGACACTGACCTGCGCTTTTTGCGCAAAAAGAATGGCCTGATAAATCACGGGTTCATTGTGCACAGGATCTGGATAGCGTTCGTTTCTGATTTCTCTTACACGGCCCGGGTTTTTTGCGGTCGATCGTCAAAGATCATGTCGGCTACCTGCTCAATTTTGACGGTCAAGGTGCCGTCCGTCACAATATAACCTGCGATTGTATCTTATGCGAATGAGACTACTTAGCTACTTCCGCATAGTGTCAAATAATCTGCTAAAGATGGAACGATAGCAATGGATGTTTTTTGGATTGAGTAATATTTCATTCAGTTTTTATTAGTAAGGTACCTATCTATAGGTTAAGTTATGATCTAACAGATAACTAGTAAATTCCTGTTGAAGCCCTGTAACAACTAAAGCAAACAAAAAAACTTGAATGAATACCTACCGAATGAATGAATATCATTTTAAGGTTTTATATTTCTTAATACTTTTGTTGACATAATAACAAATGTTGGAAGATGATAACACATTTAAATTGATTACAAACTAAAATAAAAATTTAAACATTTATATGTATATAGTACCTATGATTAACATGATGATAATGTTTTTATTGCAAATGTAGATGTTAATCGCGTAACTAAGCCTAACTTACCATACTTTTGTGCTGCGACGTATAAAAACAGTTATACCATTAGGTAGGCATCTAAATATCTTTTACCTAGGTATGGTATACCTACTAAGAATTGGTTTTGAGATCATTAAAAATTACACCTCTATCCGAGATAAATAATGAGGTCGGCGTATTTATAAAAAAAACCATGAGAAACTTAAAGAAAGTAGTTCCAATTAATGAGTAGAAACGACCTTTTGATTTAAATTCCCACTGTTCGATTTAGCCAGTACCTATTATTATTTACTGTCTTATAATTATGTTTTTTCCTATATTTTATCCGGTTCGAAGGACCAAATATAAAACATTAACGTAGGTAGAGGATAGTTTTAACAACATACACATACAATACTCAATTACCTTTAGCAAGTACCTACTTCATAAGAATAATATGTAAGCAAAAATCAAATTAAAAGCGTTAATAAATTGCATTTCGCTCTCGGTTAGATAAATCTTCTGAGATGAGTTTAAATGTTTGGTAAGCTGTGACGTCAACAGGGTGCACCACGCGCGAGTCTGGCCGTATATGTAATATTGAAACAATGTAGTACCCACCCAGTTTGTTTAAAACCCGTAATTGGTGGCACCAATATCGGTCACTTTTAGCTTAGAGGCATACGGCGAAAAATGGTCAATCTTAGTGCTAAGAGCATACGGCTATAAAAGGACTGTCTCATATAAAATGTTTAAAAAACACTTACATTGTTTAAAATAAATATTAAATATAAATATATAATTTTTATAAACTTGGAAATTGCTTTTTTATTGTATGTACCTGGCTTTGCTGTATAATTATCAAACTAAAACCCTTCAAATTACCATTAGTTTCAGTTAATTCTGATCACAGGTATCATGCTCGACGAGGCTTTGTGCATCGGAGCAAAAAAGTTAGGGGTGGTGATCCCTTCGTGTTGCGCGCGCTAGTCAAATTAAATGCAATTAGGCATCGCATGTCCTGACGGCGCAGGCGCGTTGCTCGCCCTGCCTGTTCCAATAAAATATAACTGTTGCTCGTTTGCGACGGCTTTTGCGAACCTGGGTAAATGGAAGCGTGGGATGGATCACTGAGTTTATTTCATTTAATTGTAGAGGATTTTTAAACGGTTACGTTTTGCAACCGTAGCATGATTTCTTGATAATGCGGTGTAAAAGTATGATTTGAGATCGGTCCAAAGCATTTAAAAAATAATTAATTACTAAAACAGTTAGGTACTTAAAGTACCTTCATTTATACAGCTGCTCGTCAGAAATCAGAAAGCGAACGATTCAAGTTTCTTTAACCCGCCATTCGACAGAAATAAGGGATGGTCGTGTGTTCAATGCTTCTTGGCACTCAATAGTGTTAATAATTTTCGTTAAAAAAAAGTTATTGATGTAGGTAGGTACACTAGGTACATCATATCTATTTTTAACATATTATAATTGTTACGTAGTCGCCTCTAGTAACCATAATAGAAGCCTTAGGTATTTGAGTTCACTTTATGATGAGGATTTATATGAGATCGTTCCATGACATAGATATTCTACAGAAATACAACATCCCGGTCCCATTTAACCAGGTTTTAATAATTTGCACCGCTATCACAAACACTAGTGTTGTGTTGTGAGCCACGACTGGTCGCACGCGCCGCACCTGTGCCGCCGCCCCGCTCCGCCCTCGCTCATTATACACAATTTAGCCGCCACGGAAATGTTCACATTCATGCTCGTTGAGCAGCTCATAGTTGATTGCTTGCACTAAATGCTGTTGTAAAATTAACTGCCGCCGTCAAGCGTCAAACGCCTGATAGGTTCGGCTTAGCTTGGACCCTCACTTAACTTAATATCATTTATACAGGTATTGTATTACTACAAAACGCCTTTGTTTTGAAAGTAATTTCAACTAGTGTAATACTAATAAAATAACTACTAAAATAAAAACGTGACTTACCTAATACAAAAAATATTAATTTCATAGGTAGATACGTGGAGAGAATTCCAAAAATTACAATATCTATATCTGCAATAAAATTGCTAAGTTAGTGCCTGTCTGCCTGTACCCTGTACTGTCAGCTACTGTGTACTGTACCTACTGTAAATCAGCCTACCGAGAAGGGATTCTGAGAGTAGTTTTATCATGAACGGGGAAAGAAGGGATGGGATTGACATCAAGCTATTGTAGATTATGTTTATACCTAAAGTGTCTCAACCACGGAGTTACGACAGAAAATCAGTAAAAAACTCACTAGAGTAGGTAACTTGCCACTTTTAAAAGTTTTTGAACGTCTCACGTCCTTTTGGTCTCCATTCACCCCATTTTACAGTAGGTACTTTTACCTACTAATAAAATAAAATTTATGTGTGAGGGCTCAATGTCTTTTGTCTTTAACTACACTGAAAACGTGTAACAACGATCGTTGATTAATTCTATATCGCTGTTATCAATGTCAAATAGTAGATGGTTATCAAAGGGTTCAATTCGTTTTTTTTTAATTAATCGATCGTACAGCAAATTGGTATTGGCTTATTTCTGGTACAGTCAAAGGAAAAATAAAGTGTATACAAAAATGCTCAAAAATATGTATGGACATACAGTGCACCACAGTGCAGTGTAATAAGAACGTCGTAACATATTTATAAGAGTATTCTTTCGATACAGATTTTTGGACCTGTCTGTACGATAATGTAGGTAGGTAAGGTACCTACTATGTAATAACAAACTTTGGGAGTCGATCGATTCCCAGCTTGCATTATTTTTGGACGTCTTCGATACCAGAATCTGTTTGTTTGGCTCTTTGATTTATAGGTAAGATTTTTAATTAGCGGGAAGGTAAATCTCTCAATATGAAATAAAAGCCACATTTAAAATATCATTAGTTTGTATTTACATTACTATCACAAAAATTGTATGAATTGTTTTAATTATTTACTTATACAATTTTCTTAAAAATAAATAACATAATATAACACAAAGTAAACAACAGATACTTTGATTTAATTAATATCAAAATTATAAGTACAATTCATTGTACAAAACAATTAATTTCACCAGTAATCTATTACAATTACACATTTATAAAATTTAAAAGGATGAAGGTAAGCTATTTATTTTAGGTTTCTATTAATATTTTTGATGATTCTAAGTTGTACCTAAGCATTTACAATATTTATTGTAGATAACGTAAAGTGTTCAAGTTTACCTACTAGACTTCGTTAAATTGATACCTCTAACAAAAGTTTATTTATCCAGTTTTTTGCTAAAGAAGCCACTAACTTTGTTCTACTGCTGTATAACCTATGTATCTTATGATCTAACATTGCAGGTTGTTGAGATTTTATACTTTATACTGAGATTCAAGAACTATCAATAATTTCTTATGCAAGATATTATTTGGCGTCAAACATTTATATTTCCCATCCCGTTGTTTTATTTTACTCACATTGATCTTTCCTAACTAAAATAAGTTAGATTACTTATTAATAGGTCAACAACAACAAGATTATCGATTTAGGAACTTGACAAATACATAAGATCGCTGTTAATAAGTAAGCCAATTCATTTTGAGTATCGAGTTAGCTATTATTTATAATGTCGAGTAGATTTTTATACAATGTAAGCTTTGCTTTAACGCCCATAACACATGTTACACAGTCAGACTTTTGGTGCTACGTTTAAAAACACGAGAATATTTATACCTAGTCGACACTGACACGGTATAATGTTTAGAGAAAATTACAGTTTTTAAATTGTCAATGTATTTTCTCATGTCCATTGGTTGCTCAGTTTTTTGGCTTTAGATAGTGGAACATGGTCTTAAAAAATAGAGTATATTCTCGGCTTATTAGTTTACGAGATGAGAGCGCCCTGTGATTTCATATGGACGGGATGAGAGGGGTGCGGGTGGGGGTGCGCGACGTGCGCGGCATGCGGCGGCGCGCGCGCCTGGTGGCAGCGCTGCGCGTGCGCGTGCGAGTGCGCGCGCAGGTCGTCCCCGTGCTCGCGGTACACGCGCTGCTTATCCTCGAAGTCCCGCAGCCGCTGGTTGTACCGCTCGATCTGGTCGCGCAGAGCGGCATCCTCAATAGCCGCACGCTCCTCGTCTAACTCGAGGCATCCGGCCCCGTCCAGCCGCTCCAAATCGATCCAGCCTCGCCATCTTACACACACTCCATTCATTATGAATTTGGACACTATGTGGACCTGTCGACAAAAAACAATGAAAATTACTACCTACAACTCACAATCGGAGGCAAAAAGTAGGGCGACGCAAAAAATGGACGCTGTTGGTGGCAGAACAGCCAAGGAAAGGAAACGTTTAAAGTCACATGTCATGGGGTTTTTTGCGTTATTTAAACTGCTACTCTTACCAATTTTAATAATCAAGTAGGTAAGTAGATCTAGTTATGTTTAGGCTTAGGGGGGTTGTAGCATGCCACCATAATTAACATATTTAATTATCGAACATGCAAGTCAATCAAAATGTTCTCCTACAGCAATATTGTACCTAATGGCAATGGCTAACTCTCCGTAAAAATACACATTTTCCGTTCTAAAATTATGTAAGTAGACACCCGTAAAGTTCAAAGACGCCCAAAAAATAAGAATTAAATGCTGGGTTCTTCATTGGATTTATTATATATTTCTGAAGGATTATTTAAACATATATATTCCTCTGAAATAATTAGCTCTAACTATACTTACAAGCCATACGGCAAGCGACAAACTATGTTATGTTATGTCAGCTAAGTGTGCCAGGGTTTAAGAATTAAATGAATGAGCATAATTATCGAAATTGCAACCCTGGCGCGTATCTGCCACAATAACAGTTTCAAATTGAAGGAAAGGTAGGTTGGCACCGGATGCGGAACAAAGAGCACGCGATCGAGTTCTTCGCTTGCCTTCTCTGTTGTATTGTTGGCCCTTTTACTCGAAACAACGATGTTGCTTAATATACGACACGTTTTTGTTTGGATTCCAAAAGCTATAGTACCTCACTTTTTTCACAGGCATATGCCTGTAATGTTTTAAGTAGGTATAGGTGCCTGTATCCTGAGTGCACTAAAATAGGAACTATAGACTACAGACTTCTTGCTCTTGTTAGTAACAGCAGTCCTATTCGAAATACATTATTTTACTGCCGTTATCATGGTAAAAGTTGTTGTATAGTGACGTCTATAAATGTGTTCACATTTCAGAACGACATGTATGTACCTAAGTCGAATACACGGTTAAAAATCGTTAACATGTTTTAGTGTCGTCGACGTTATCTACCTATTTACTTCGATTAGATATCGAAATATTAGGCTAATAGTTAATAAGACAGGTGATTAACTCACATATGCACTAACTTCCATTTATCAAAATAACGTTTTTAATTTAAAATTTCTTAAATTAAAATTTAATCTTATCTTAGGCAACATAATAACCAAATAAAACAATGTTAAACTGCTGACTTAAACCGTATTCTCTAAGATCCCTTAACCAGAACCCGATTCGGTGCCAACAGGACAATCTCAGTTTATTCTGAAGTCGGATAAAAAATAATTATCGAAATCGATTCACGTGGTCTTGGTATCGAGTTATTTTGTCGTGCACATAGATAATGCAAATTAAATACTTATATGGTTTTATCATGGATGCCATTGTCAGAACTACACCAAATTAAAAAGGGACCAATCGGTGAGCATTAGATTTCAAATAAAAAAAGAATCATCAAAATCGATTCACCCAGTCGAAAGTTATGAGGTAACAAACATAAAAATAAAACATATTAGGTACTCGAATTGGGAATTCGCATGTATCGTTTATAATTTAGTACAAACTTTTTAACCGACTTCAAAAAAAGGAGGAGGTTCTCAATTCGACTGAATTTTTTTTTTTTTTTTTTTTTTTTTTTTTTTTTTTTTTTTTTTGTTGTATGTATGTTACCTGATATCTCCGAGAATAGTGAACCGATTCTAAAATTTCTTTTTGTGATCGAACTTGTATTACCCCGAGATGGTCCCATTGGCACCAAGTTGGGGTCTGATGATGGGATCCTGGAGAAATCGAGGGATCTCTTCAAATGTTATAGGTACATGTATGGCGCTTTTGGTAATTTTCATTTATTTACAAGAATTTGCATTCAGAAAGTAGGATTTGAGGAAACCAATGATGGAAACAAATCGGGAATCTTGGAGAAACCGGTTGAAGTCGGTTTTTTTAAATTTTTAATTTGGTGATTATTTAGAACATCTTAAACATGACGAAATCTTTCAGACGTGAATTAAAATGGAAGTAATGCTTAATAAGTAGGTATCCATGTACAACTTTTTTGTTCAAATGCTTTCTATACTTCAATTACGCCCATGTTATATGTATATATAATTACTATAAGCACTTATTTTATTGCAAGTAGCGAGTTCACTTTCCATCGTAATTAAATTATAATAGTATAAGCCTTGCACAAAGAGGGTAGAAAAAAAAGTGGGAGTGCAGGCGGCCATGATGGAACGGGCGGAGCGGCGCGCGCCGTCGCGACGCTCTCCAATGATAGCTACCGTTTTCCCGTTATCGATTTTAGGGGACTCATTTTCCCTTTTGCCTCGGGGGAATATTCGAGAAATTCAGCAGCTTCATTTCAATTTATTGACATGGCTATTAATGTTACTGATTTAACTACTGTTTTGCGGAAGCTGAATGTAGATTTTAAGTAGTGCATAATCTTTAGCTATTGTTTTTGACGAAAACGTCAAACGCGTGGACGGACGGAAGATGTAACAAAAATAGTGTTTATCGGTCTATAAAAAATACCTGCAGATTTCCAAATCAGAATATGATGCTGAATGAGCCCTTAATTAAACGCATCACCATTAACACCAGTATCACCCCAATTTTGGTTACACGTCTGTTTCTTGAGTCAATTTTCTTTAGTGCATTGGATACTCAAGCTAATGTTCGTGACAACAATAGTCGTCAGACATTTCTGTGAAATTATGAAGTCGAACATTTATTATCTTTATCTGTACATTTTGTATCTTCATACTTAAATAGTTAACAACATTTTCATGACACAAAATAGAATCCTCTTGAAAATGTGTTGTTATAAAAACTTTTTTTCCATCTGAAGCTATTTTTGATCAGACCGAGACGTAACCGAGGCATATCAATTAAGACTTCTAACGTTCTAACCGGTACTAAATGAGTTTGCAAATTACTTTTTTAAATTCAATAGGTATATATTTAAGTCGTTAGGTATCTCCAGTCTCCACGAATAAAATAAAATTACTAAGATATTACTAACGTACCCACACATTTGTAAACAGTTAATATGAACACGAACGGGTGCATTCAAGTACACTTATTATGTACGTACTTGGATCAACGCTAATGTAAAAATATCGTTTTATAATACGAGCTCATGTACGCATCGAAGCACGCAGTTAAATGAACCAAATGTAAATAAATATACGTAAGTTAAGTATTCATACTGAAGCACAGCGGGTGTCTGGCACGCCGAGAGCGCCGAAGGGCTAAATTCAATAAAGGAGGCACCATATGGATCGCTGCCGGCTAAAATTGAGACGGTATACTATACAGTAGGTAGCAGCAACGACACACATTATGTAGAATACTGACAGGATATTTATTCGTTTGCCTTTATTAATAGGTACGTTATATTAATAATCTAAGCATTTATTAACTACTTTAGCTTGTACAACAGGAGGAAACTGTAATTTTTCCCTATATTGAAATAATATGCCAATGTTTAATACCAAGCATATCGTTACGACATTTTTTTTATAAGTGTACTTATTTGTTGGAAAGGGATAGATAAATAAATATATCTTATTTAAATATCATAACAAACACGAAGTAGCGGAGCCTATCATGGTTTTGAATTATTATTTTATTTATTTATGAGCCCCTAATGCCTCGATCGCCAATCCGCTTGCCCAGCGTGGCGATTATGGGCATTTACCTCCTAATGCGTCTATACGCATAGTTATTGGGAGAGGCCTAATAACCGTCCAGCAGTGGACTATCATAGGCTGATGATGATGAATGCCACTATGTTGCACTATTTATTGGCAAGAGTCCCAACTATTTCTTCCAATTATGAATGAGCATATAATTTGCTGAATGGTAAGTATTGTACAAAAATAAAACTTTAATTTACACAGGAATTAATGCCTCTTGTCCCAATTCTCTACCCGACAGTTTAAATATGACGCGATGCAACTTATGCAAACGGGAAAGTGTAGTTATGAAATTGGTTGACCGTATCGTATAGTGCGACTTGCGAGTAAAGTAAGTACATACTTTATATGTAGACAAATATTTTACTTCACCATTTTTTCGTCGTACTGTACGGTAGCTACACGACCACGATATGTATGCAATCCTAGACATTAACATTAATCCAAAGCACATCATCATCAAGCGTACTTCCACGTGTAGTGGCTTTCGATCCTAATTGTATGAGACGAACTCGAAGCGTGACCAACACGTTATCTGCGGTGTTACGGCTTTATATTTCTTTCATTAGAAGTTTGAAAGGAATTTATGTCTTAATTTGGGTTATGAAAATGCGGGCCGGATGAGAAGCCGGCCGCTGAGCGGTAAAGAATGATGCCATTAGTTTAATGCAGCCTCTCGTCCTCACTATAGGACACGATGCTCATTTGATTACCTATACTAGAGTTATGAGTCGGAATGACGAATTTGAAATATGTACAGTGGAACCTGGATAATTGAAACCTCAAGGGACCGGCATTTTGTTGTCAATTAACCAGGTTTTCCTCTTAAGCAGGTCTGATCAATTATCCAGGTTCAAAATGAGTTCGTGTCAATTATAGAGGCTCTCAATAATAGAGGTTCCGATCTATATAATTTCTTTTATGGAGGTCATCAAAATCGTAAAAAGACAAAAAAAGAAGTTTTTTTATATTAACGTTTTATTTATTTGACATGAAAGTTCAATAATCATGAAAGTTCTCCTGACAAAAAAGGAATGTGTTTCTTAGATCTATGTTTTGTAATGTTCAGTTTATCACGTACAGATAATGAAATGTATTTATGTCTCGGCATTTCTTACGTAAAAGTTAATCAAACACAAAACAAAACCAATTAAACGTTTACGCACAATGTTTTCTAACACAATGTTGTCAACATTAAATTACCCTACATTATTTTACTCGTAAATAATGCGAACCTACCTCAATCAGAAAAATATGTATTAACAACACTGTTTCAATTATAGAGGCTTGGGCTGCCGACATTCCAATTACAGAGGTCAAAAATTTAAATGTGTTTAAGAAGAAAAATATTAATAATAACTGTGTCAATTATAGAGGTTCGGTATGGCGACATTCCAATTATAGAGGTCAAAAACCTAAAATTTGAATTTCAATTAACCAGGTTCTAATATTACAATTATAGAGGTCTTTCGTCGTCAAGGGACCGGGACCGGGCATTTCGTTCCAATTAACCAGGTATTTCAATTATCGAGGTTTCAATTATCCAGGTTCCACTGTATATGACTCAGGAATCCGTAGCTTAGTGACCTTCTTATACTCATTATGCTTAAGCGTCTCCTAAATTTGCAAACCGATAAATAAAGGAGGTACTGGTCTGTCCCTTTCGGTATATTCAATTAATTCAATACCTATGTCTACAAGACCGAAAGTGACAAAATATGTTTATCGGCTCAGCTTATTTAGTTAGGCGACGTTTATTTAATACAGACGCTATACTGCCTACTACTTAGCTGCAGGTCGTGGCTTGGAATCCTGATAAGAGCATTTATTTTTGATTTGCAATTGCATTTGTTTATCTTGTATTGACAGACATGTAATGCCATACTTTAAATAAATGAATGAATAGATTTGTGTGTTTGTCTCAATCATGTTATGCCATATAACATAATTATAATCATATCAAATTATGTGTCAGGGCGCGTTGCACCAACCACTCTTGTCATACCGGTAAACATAACTCAGAAAAGTTTTATGCTATTTTTAGGTTACCTTTAAATTTTATTTTTGATTATTTTTTAGTTTTATCGATTTCGAAACTGGCCATTCGTAAGTTACAGACTGTGGGTATTAAGTTGATTTAGATTAGTACCTAGGTATTCTACTTACTTTGCAGCAAACATAACATGAACATTTCTCAAAAAGTTTGCAGACAATTAATTTGAAAGTGAAAATCGTTAATAATAAAACAAGTGAAGATAGTATGAATTATTGATATTACAAAATAGTATATTACGACACAAGTGCGAAAAACACGAATTTTTTTTGCACGTGTCTCGTACGACGTTTTTTAGTACAGATGGCCCTCCGAAGTTTTGGACCTGACGTAAAATGACCCACTTCTCGCACTAGAGCCAAAAAAGTACACCATCTGTACTAAACAAATTGTTTTGACAAATACGAATACAAATATTATATAATTATTATTTAATATCCAAAACCTTGTTTTGCGAGGTCGTTGATTTATACAATAGTGTTTCTAGTATTTTCATTATTAATTTTCATGCTACCTAATGAATTGTATTGGTGAATTGGATCTTCGGAGTATACAACTGTGACGTTGACAAGCGCTTCTCTTAGTTCCCTTTTCAGATATAAAATAAAGACATAAACGCCATCACGACATTCCACATCGGGTAGGTACCTACTTATCTTGTCAGGTATAATCAAAACATATTTCTACAAAATGTGTATTATTTACTTAGTTAGTTAGTTAGTTATTCAGTCCTTTAGTTTAAATCGTCAAACAAGTGGAATGGAACCAGGTTCAATGCTTAGCTTTGGCACTAAGGACTGTTCATTTTACTAAGAGGACACACTTAAACATCTATTATACATCGGGTTTAAAATCGATCGATGAACAGTTGAATCAGCCATGAAATTAGAAAAGCTATCTTTTTCAATTGCTATATGTATGCTTTTCAAGAACCCATTACTATATCTGATAAGACATATTCATTTTGATAATCGTAAATTGATGCTGCACAATGGTGTACAGAACAATATTCACTGTGAAAGATTGCAAATATCTGGGAAATTTCAAGTCGACGTTATACTAAATCATTAAACAATTTTGAGAGTGTCATATGCTTGAAGATTCACCGAAGTCTAAACACAGAAATCTTAGTTGCATACCTTAAAATTGGCTATTGAACTTTACGTCGTTTCATTTTTGCATTTTGGTGGCCCACAAAAGGTACCTAAAATATGATAGTAATGACATTACCGCAGTCCTAATACTGTCATACTGTCGTAGAAGAGTATATGCCTGAGTAGAAAATCATAAAAAAAAACAATTTCGGGAAGAACGCCCTTGCTTGGCAGGCAATTTGATCGTATGGTCTTTTAACTGATTTCTATTTCGCATCAGGGCCAAGTTAGCGACGATATTTATAGAAAATATTGCATCCAAAATCGGTTTTTTGATGTCTATCGAAGACACAGTATCTTTCACCGATTGTTTTGGTATAATTTGGCAAGGGCACATCATAAGGGTCAGGCGTTAGAGCTATTTAATTAAATAATCATAGGATTTGTTTAAAAAGACGACATCCATAAAATTGTCTTCATCTTCGTCCTATATAGCGGCAATGGCCTATTGTGAAGATACACTTAAGAAACGATAGACGAACAACTAAATCATTTAAAAAATTCAAACGTGTATAGTTTGCAACCAGTTGTAAAATATCAAAAAGTAGTTTGCAGAACCTAAGTTTCGTCGCTAAACAGTAGTCTAAAAATGTAGTTACCGATAATCAATATATTGAATTGAGACATTATTTATTATTTGTCTATTTTAGTTTAAAAATAATTCACAAATAAAAATAAAACATGCTAAAAGAAAAAATATTTTACGTGAGGTTTTTCGTGTCCGCTTAGTAAAATGAACAGTCCTTATCTTTTATTTGAACTTAAGATGTTCCATACATCATACCTATCACAGACAATAAAAATTGACCGTATTATTTAATCCTAGCTGCTTGAGATTTCTTTTAAAATAAGAAATTGGTATTCACCTTCCCATTCTCCTTCTGGAAGTCGCAGCCTCGATTGTTGTAGGGCGAGTGGTCGAAGACCAGCTGCAGGTTGGTGCCGGTGGCGGTGAAGGCGATCTCGGTGTGGCCCTCGCGGCAGCCGCTCGTGAACCGCATCTGGCGCTCCTCTGGCGGCCTGTCGCGGTACCCCGTGTATCGGACCTGAACAAAATACAATATTATGTAGTAAGTACATATTCTCAGTGTGCCTTTCCGTCTCATCAACGTATCTACAAGACGGTAATTGACAAACGATACTTATCGGCTTGCTAAGTTATGAGACGTTTATGAAAAAGGGGTAAGTGGCCACTAAGTATTTTTATTAGATCCTGTGTAGTATCATGACCCGTCATCGTGAATGTATTTTATCAAAGTCGTATAATATTCGCTGATTTCCATGATTTGCCTTTGTTGGAGTCATCATGATCTTCGTGGGTAGCGTTTTATAAAGTTACAATTTACAATTTTGCTGTATGCCTCTCTTTCAGTGCGTGCGTTAGAGAGGCAAACAGCAAAATAAAATGTTAATTGTAACTTTATAAAACGCGACCCTGTACGCCACTGGTCCCGAGTTTGGTCCTTTTTAGGGTTCTGTAGTTTATAGTTTGTTGTCATTGATGTTGCTTTCTAAAGGTACATTCAGACCAAACGAGCATTCGCTATTCTATCCCCCACTCTACGAAATCAACGAATCACGTTTTGTGTAACGATCGAATTTCGTAGAGTAGTAGTAGGGTTAGAATAGCGAATGCTCATTTGGTCTGAACGCACCTTAACTAGTATGAATGTCGTAAACACGATAAACATCGAACCATCATACCTACCTAATCCCCATGGTAAAGTATGTGACAGTTGCATTTGGCGAAAAATACTTTAAAGATAGGTACTAGTTTGTTTTTGGTTAAAAAAACTATTACCATAATAAGAGAGGTATGGCACGATACTCTCTATTCTACCGTAACGTAAATATTTAGGAACAGATTATCTTTTTAGGGTTCCGTAGCCAAAATGGCAAAAACGGAACCCTTATAGATTCGTCATGTCCGTCTGTCCGTCTGTCACAGCCGATTTACTCAGAAACTATAGATGCTACAGTAACGAAATTTGGTAAAGATATGTGTTGTATGAACCGCTACAGGATTATGATACTTAATTGTAAAAAAAACCATTGGGGTGGGGCCCTCCATACATATAACTGAGGGATATAAAAAAATTTTTAGTTGTATATAAGCGTGTGGAGTATTAATAGAAAGGTCTTTAAAAATGATATTAAGGTTTATAAATCTCATTTTTATTTAAGCAAATCCTTTTCGAGATATCAGCTCTCAAAGTCTGAAAAATGTGTCCCCCCCCTCTATTTTTTAAACTACGCGATATAAAATTAAAAAAAAAATATATGATATGCACATTAATAAACTCTATCAACCATTTTTGGATTATCTCCTATAGTTTTTGAGGTAGGTTGATTTAACTGTATTTTTTTAATAATAAATTGATAATGGTACGGAACCCTTCGCGCGCGAGTCCGACTCGCAATTGGCCGGTTTTTTATACATGGTGCCCATGAGGAAGGCGAAAAAAATCAACAGCGGATTTCTGACCAAATTTGAAGTTAAAAAATGTCATATGAAGTTTTTGGATTGAGTCTATTTTAAGAAAAAAATATGTTTTTTCCTAAAACCGTTTTAGCCCGTTACGCTATGATAAACGCATTTTAGGAAACGATTTTGTTACCATGCTGTCTTAGTCCTGTCACACTTAATTGACAGACATCAAATGAACAAACAAAATCTTTAATTACCTAGCAAATAAAAAAAATACTTTTAAAGTGCATTTTTCGCGATAGTTTCATTAATAAAATCCTTTTTTTGTGTATTGAGGCATTCAAAACATCAAAAAAAAAACTAAAAAATTTTTTTTTGTGCAGATTTGCCCAATACTCACTTAACATTTTTTGCTGAGGTGATGAGGTGATGAGGGTACCAGCACGCTTAGCATATGATTGGTGCGACAGTATGTCACGGCGAGATAGATTTCCCGTCTTTTACTAATTATATTAACAAAAGAGGGACGGATAGTCTATCTCACGGCGACATATTTTACGCATCAAGCATGTGCTAAGCCTACAGGTGACGATATAATATAATAGATACTTAAATACATAGACAGCCACGATCTAGAAACAAATTTTTGTGATAAATAAAATTTCTGGACTATTTGTGCTCGCAGAATATTAAACAAAAAGTAAGGTCTCTAAAGAAAGATACTGGATTCCAAAAAAAATCCCCTATCAGTATCACCTACCTACCTATTCATAAAGCTAGAATCCGTATCACACCTACATAGCAGGTACTCGTACTTAGGTATGGTTATGTTATAGGACACAGTTAAACGTGTTTATAATTTTATTTGAGACAGGTGTCAGAAGTGCTGATTGTGATGAAATCGCCGAACCCGGATTTAGGTACCTAGTAGATAGGTATACACCAAATTAATTTTAATTTAATGTACTAACTAATAGATCATTAATTGTATTTTAATTGTTGCATGTCTCGTAGAAGTGTACATATTGCAGAAAATAAATGTCATTAAGATGCTAGATTATTCTTGTAATAGATAACGATAGATTTGGAAGTTTAAACGTATCAAACCATTGTTTTTTGTTCATATACCAACGATATATTTGCAATTAAATAATGTAGGTACTTTTGAAATACAATAACGCGCAAGTCATACGAATAATGGTATCACAAGCTGGATAGTTTTCCTGTTTTTACATCGAATCGAGGATACATAACGACCTACAATACAATAAGTAATTATTTTATAGCCACGTATCGAATAATAATATTGCTACCTATTTAAAAGTATTAAGTTTTAATATAATTATAACATACCTCACTCTCCCTGCTTAGGCGTTTGAAGAGATCATCAGACTCAAATTTAGCCTTCTGATCAGGAACTACTCGTGGCATCTTGAAGATGAATCTAGGTTTCGGCTGCTCGTAAAGTCCAATGGAATCGAAGGGTAACATGCCAGCCAAGGCTGAAGGGTCGCTCATGGCGTGCATAACACCAGTCACACGGGCACGCAGCCTACCATCACTTTCCTGCCGCACTGCACTGACTCAACAACCGATGATTCAAGTTTTACTACGAAACGTGTCAAGCGCACGACGTGTCTCCGTTTCGGCGCGGGTCTGTGGAATGAATGAACGCTCGCTGCGCGCATTGCTCGGGCCGAGTTTCCACCAGGGCGGAGCCGCCGCCAGGAGGGGAGACCGGGGCCCAATGGGCAGCCCCAGAAGCGCCGCCCGACGCCTCTACGCGCGCTTTCGGGAGCTTTCAAGCGAAAAGAGGGTTTTCCCCCCTCGACACGTTTCAAAATAAATACTGTAAACGACAAAGCACATGAATGTATAATGATGGTATTATCCGCTTTCGACGTTTCGAGTGTTTTATGTATTTGTATCACAGCTTTTGTTCCTTTGTAACGAGATAAAAGTTGTTATATACAAGTTTTATGAAAGGGGAGCAGGATCCCAGGATCCGATAAAACGTATGAAATTTGATATTTTATTATCGTATCGCCAGGCTCGCCAGTTGTATTCGTTGAATGCCTAATTGTAGGTATACACTGTATCGCATGAAGGGTCGCATATTTATATGAGCTGCATGGATTTGTACATGAGCTCCATTTTGGCCTGATGTTACTTATTATTACTTACTTGTAACTAAAGTGACTAAAGTCCCGTTAGCTGATATCAGAAATGATCTGTCAAACGAGAAAAAAAAAATGAAAAATCACGCCTATAGGTAATGTCACCAGAGTTGAGGTTGAGTTGAGGTGACAATAACATACTAATTGCAAAAAAAGTGAATAAATGAATAACAAAGTAGCGTCAAAATATTTTTAATCCCCTGAACATTTTTACAGTTGCCAATAAATTTGCTAGCAGTACGAAAATAGAGAACATTAATTTCTGATTCCCCCTGTGTTTACATGTCACGTTGATTGAGCGTGCCTCCACTCTCGTGGAACTATCTATACCTACCTACCAATCTAGTCTACCTAAATATCTAAAAGGTTGACCGGCTGCATTAATAAATTTCGTTTAAAAAATCTATTAACTTTGCATCTACACTTTTGTATAAAATGCTTATTATTACATTATTGTTATTTTATAGGAAATAAGGCTTGCTCACGAAATAAAGTAGCCATTGCTGTATAATTCTTTTTTTTTTGTAATAACACTCATACTAAGGTATGGTCATACCTTAGTATGAGTGTTATTACAAAGAAAGGCTCTTTGCCTATCTTCTCGGACGCTGTGGTTGATATTTAGGTATATCAATTTATCCATAATTATGGACTTTTATTTAAACTTCTGGATTTATGTAGTGTTTTCTTTTTATTTTACCATTTTGGGTCATTTAGTTTCCCAATGGGTCTTAACTAATTTACAATATCGATACTATAATAAACTGTGAATCTCGTGTCTACAATTTTTATTAACTATTTCAAGACTGAAATTGTTGAAATCGTCTCGGAAGTTCGCACTACTTTTTTGGGCGTGAACTTTTGCATTAAGCATGATCTGAAGTTATTTTGATGTTGACGACTTTTCAGCGAATGCTTTTGGATATTGGATTTTTAAACATAAACCAGAAGAATCCATTTACAGTCCCATGGCTGTTAGAACTACATGTTGCGTAACAGTAGAGACTGATTTTACGATGGCTACTTTTTTTCGTGAACATGCTTTATGTATAATGATCAACAAAGCGTTAATTACGTACATTAGGTAGTTGATATGAAATCATTGACCGAAAATAAATCGACAGAAATTATGTCAATTAAACGAAGAATAATAATAAACAAGAATTTATGCCGTAATGAGGTGCGTTCAAACTAAAAGAGCATTCGCTGTTCTAACCTCCCACTCTACGAAATTCGATCGGTACACAAAACGTGATTGGTTGATTTCGTAGAACGGGCGCTAGAACAGCGAATGCTCTTTTGGTTTAAACGCACCTCTAATAAAACACTTAGAATTGGTCCTTCCGCAAAAGTTTCTCAAATGACGTTTGAATTTGAATTGACGTTTGAATTGAAGGTCTGAATTTAATAGAAATAAAATATCTTTTCACCACACTGCTCGTAAACACGGTGTTTGTCCTTATTTCAGAGCGCAAAACTGTGTTTTAATCTCTAGAGGTTAAAGTATTTTTTTTAAATCTTCTGGATAGACTAAAGTAATAACTTATACGGCCTGAGAGTGCAATAAGCTTTTTGACGTTTGAACTAAACAGTACGTTCGAAAACTCAATAGTTTCAAACAGACTCATACACATGAACCTTTCATTTTATTCAATATGCTAAAATCCAAATTAAATACCACATTTTGTTGTAAAAGGCTTTTAATTAAAAGTTCTAAAAATACGACAAATAAAAACAATAGGAAAATGAAAGTGTTTTCACTATGCAAATTTCAGAACGCATCCGAATATTTTTTCTTTTAAAATAACAAACCACGTCAAGATAAATTTTGAGGTTATTGTTTTATTATTTGTTGATTTGTTTATTTTTTGGAAGTTGAGGACTTGCAAATAAATGCCTTCTAATTTGTTATGTTTGAGCTTTATTTCGCATGTTTCCTCGCTTTAGTGTGGTGAAAAATGTTGTGTTTCACTCGGCAGCAAAGCTTGTTCAACTCTCGTGCCTTCAAACCCTCGCATCGCTCAAGATTCCATTTTTCCAATTCCTAAATTCTGGAATCCTTCTCTTGCTCGGTTTTCAATATTTGCACGAGAGTTAAACAATCACTTTGGTCCCTAGTAAAACAAATAACTATAACACATTTAAATAAAAGTGGCGAGATGTTTTACTTTAGAGTGAATGGCCATTCATTTTTGTTAGATACTTACCTAGCAAAAATAAGAATTTCAAAAAGGCAAAGATAGTAGTGCGTCATGTCATGGCTTACTCATGATTCTATGAATTGTGCAATAGATTTATGAAAGAAAATCACAAATTATAAAGTATAACAGAATAAATTACGACATCTGGTACACTAAATATATGGTATACTCGTATAAAGGGGCAATTTCTAGTGATTTTTTGTAACTTTTCCCAACTTGTGGCTCTTTTTTTAAACGAGTTTTCATTGATGGGATATTAATTTTATTAATAAGGACACGCTGCTACTTATAACTTTTCTCAGAATTATATCCTATTAAATTAGGCTGAGTATACTGTAGGTAAGCCACCCCAACCCCTCCTTCACGTAAAGTGGGTGATATTTTAAGGTTCCTTAGACAAAATGGCGAAAATGGAACCCTTATAGATTCGTCGTCGCAGCTGATTTCCTCGGAAACTATAACTACTACAGTAGGTCATGAAGGGATGAAGACCCCCCTCCCCCTACTTTTTTTACTATTGAAATAAGTTCAAGTTTCAGCAGTAGAGGTTCTAAGTATAGTTATATATAAAAATCGACCCTTCTGAAACTTTCAAAAACGTCCTATTATCGTCTTATTCTGCTTCCCAAAACCTCACTCGCAGTGGAAATGTACTTACTTTTTGGCCATCCTGTAAATTCTTCGTATTTATAATTATGGCATGGAATAATTTTACACTTTTTGAACCCATATGGATATATCTATGACTTCCGATCCTTATTTTAAAAAATCCTTGGTATTATAAATACGTACAAACTCTAACTGCAAGCTCATGAGCTTGCAATACAATTGTATGTGGAACAGGGATAAAATCACGCTTTCATGTGTACCAGGTATATGGCGAGTACCCAGTGTAGTGATAGTGGTAAATGAATTAGGTAGGTTAGACAATATCCTAAATAGAACTATAGACACGACGTCGGTAGACTTGATGCTTTTTTCATTCAAATGAAATAGGCAAAATGGAATAATTTACTTATCCGAAGTGGCAAAGGGACCAGAACACAACATTAATCACCAAGAAGATAATATCGCTTTAAACATTTAGACAGAAGCAGAACGTTTGGATAATCACAGGGCCCGACACGTCTTTCGTCTTTTTTAACAAAGGATAGGGCTCTTAAACGTATCAAATGTTGCTAAAGTATCATGGCGATCAAGATAACGTTAACGTAAAGTGTTGGTATTGTTGCTATATTGTAAACTTACGGAAGCTATTAAACGCTTAATGTCAGAGACAGCTATTTAGGAAAATATCAAATATCTTCATAATGAAAAAGATGTTTAGTTATCTACTCAAGCAACGGTGTTTAATTTAACAATATAGGTACGTACACGAAATTATCTGTATACTATCAATAAGTACCTACCTCAAAAAATTTAACATAACAGTTGTTTCTAATCGATACAGATTCTCATTATTTCATAAATCATTGATGTCACGGCGTCAATATATGTTACATTGTTATCTTGAATTATTCTTTCGCTATTAAAATTTTACTCGTAGACACTCATATTCCAATGCGCACGTGTCCATGCTCAATGGTGTTTGATCTCGAGATCCCGAAAGCGACGTGCGCATCCTTGCCGCCAACGCTCGCCACGCGTCGCTCTACCCCGGGGGTTGACATAAGTGCTACAATTGTTTCAAAATCACGAATTCCAAAATATGAACTTCTTTTTAGAATAAGACATCTCTAAATATTTCTAATCGGTTCATAAGTGTTGTAGTGTTGCTAGATGCGACCAAATTTTAGTGGGTAGGTACTAAAATTTGGTCGCATAACTTCAAAGTCTTGAAAGTCCATTTCATTCTTTTTTCATCATCATCATCATCATATCAGGCGAAAGACGTCCACTGCTGAACATAAGCCTCCCCCAAAGATTGCCACAATGACCGGTCCTGTACCACCTTCACCAGGTCATCAGTTCGCCTTTTTGGGGGCCTACCCGGCCTAGCCATACCCCATACCCAGTATACCCACGCTGCGCCTTCCGGTACGTGGCCGCCGCTCGAGAACCTTTCCGCTCCAACAGCCATCGGTTCTGCGCGCAATGTGCCCCGCCCGCCGAATTTCGAAGAGCTTTAATCGGTTACTTTGGTTCTGTTGCGGATGGTTTCATTTCTAATCCCATCTCACAGAGAGACTCCTAGCCTAGCCCTCTCCATTGCCCTTTGGGTGACTTTGAGCCTCC
>JALPQI010004346.1:0-60495 GCA_025490895.1 Thaumatotibia leucotreta | reverse complement strand
AATTTTTTCAAGTGATTGAAATACTGCGATTTACCGCGGTATTGGGCGGCTTTACCTTAACTGCGTGGGCAGGAAGCTCGGATTGCAATACATTTTATCCCAGTATTTCATGTCATGAATAATATAGGATCCAATTATATTGGATTATGATTTGACCAGTTCTTAAAAAGTTTATAGCTATGTATAAGTGAGCTACTTGATTTTACCTTAATTTTAGGAATCCTAACTTCATACTTTAATTCCAAATTCAAACACTCAAGGGGTTTCGTTAAAAGTACTTTAATCTCGACTTTAGTAGGAATTCATAAAAAAGACAATATTATGGATTGCTCCTAGACAGATGTTTTTTTATTTGACTATACAGGGTGGAAAGGGACGACGTTCCATCCCGCTACCGACCGAGTCTACCAACCATTACGATGAACTTTCAGTATGGGACCAACATCGAAAGCGCCCATGGAAAATTGACTTTTCCATACTATTGAACTCTAACTTATCACTCACTTTGTATGAGGGGTTAATATTTTTTTTTAATATTTCGATGTTGGTCCCATACTGAAAGTTCATCGTAATGGTTGGTAGAATCGGTCGGTAGCGGGATGGAACGTCGTCCCTTTCCACCCTGTATAATACTTATATAGCACGACTTTCAAAATATGTCATTGTCTGAGCATTGACACGTGCCTCTTTGCGAATAATTAAAGGCCTGTGACTTACAGACAGATAGGCAAACAATCAGAAAGTACAACGAATCCGTTTTGCCATTTTCGCTAAAAAACCTTAATAATTTACGAAAATGGCAATGGTATGAAATATATCTCAATACCGTTGAGTATATCCATCCATGTCTACGTAAATTATCTTGATTTTCGTGTAATAGCGTGGTTCCCTAGCTAAAGGAATTCATCATGATGATTTAATGAATTATTACTGTTTTTGAAAGTTAAATACCTATTAGTTATATTGTGTTAAAGCATAGCAATATCCTCAACCTACTTTTAAATATTTTATAGCAAATATGACTTTGACTTTGAAGCTTTTTTTTTCTTTGGAGCTCAAACATTTTCGATTTTCTAAGTTCGCAGTAGGCCTTCAATTGCTGCATCCCCAAATATTGTGTGTGAACGTTACTATGGTCTTGCTACATATAATTTGAAATTTACTACAACTGTAGATAAGCTGAGGTCAGACTTATAGTGGTTCGTTTATAGGTCTGCAAACGTAGTGAATGATTCAGGAGTAATTTAACACATTCATAAATCACAGACGAGTCAAACCATCCTATCAACCAGTACTCTCAGTATTACCAATTCTCCGATTACTTTTTACTTGTTACGTACCTGAAGAATACGGATAAACTAGGATGTCTGGATGCTGGACTCGTCAGGGCTGGGTAAGATATGGGAACACAAGCCAAGCTTCGTATCATTGCTACAATGTACGGTAAAAGCAATTTCAGGCAGAGGCTGCTGGCAGCCGGCCAGTGGAAATAAGCTTGCACGACACCCGGAGAGCACCAAGGCGTATCCAGATTTTTCCAATATGATACCAAAATGTTATTAATCTTACTACTTCTCTCTCACACTAAATGCAAAGCGAGCGAGATACAAAGAGTTTCTTATAAATCTGGAATCGTATTTTTCAAATCTTAATATGTGAGGAAAGCACCAGTACGAGCCTGCACGCTCTTACTCACTTAATTTATGAATTTCAAAAAGAAAACACCAACTAAATTGGTGCGGAGGATTCTTTAAAGTAAGATTGTAAGTATATAGTAGTTATAGTAGGCAATATTTATTGTTTGACAATTGTAACTATTATACACTTTGATAAGACTCGTGTGCATTTTGTCAGTGCGCGCGCGTGTAAATACGATACGATGAGACTAATGACATGAATGGCTAGTCTATAATTTGTTTGGCGTTTTTCACAGTTTTTCATCGTTAGGTACGGTACTAT
The DNA here is from genome assembly GCA_025490895.1 of Thaumatotibia leucotreta. Taxonomy (NCBI): domain Eukaryota; kingdom Metazoa; phylum Arthropoda; class Insecta; order Lepidoptera; family Tortricidae; genus Thaumatotibia; species Thaumatotibia leucotreta. Next base: position 58,536 of record JALPQI010004346.1, on the reverse strand, counting down.
TGGCTGCAGAATTGCGTATTCAATTTCATTCATAAAGTGGGAATGTCCTTTTGCAGCTAATAGTTCATCTTAGATGTTAAGTGTAACATGCCGGCGATTAAAAAAAACATATTATATTAATTTAATTTCTTTGCTCTCAAAAAAAATAAAGATGATACTAACACGTTATCTTGAATGAAGGCAAGGATAATAGAAATGCTAAACCTCAACATAAGATACAACTCAACTGTAGGTAGGTATATTTGACAAACGATAAAGCATTAATTAGTTCGAAATCTATCTTACATTAAAACCTATTCATCAGTGAATGTACAGGGTATAGATGCAAAAACCTTAAAATAATTAATTGAGAATACCGATATATCGAGTTCTAAGTCAAGAAAGAGATCACGGATATAAATCAGATAAAATAAAGCTAAAAAATAAATTAAAGAACATTAAGAATTATTTCAACATGGCGATATCAAGTAGGTACATTATTTCACTAGTAACCCGCCCCGGCTTCGCACGGGTATAATACTGGAACCTTCCTCTTGAATCACTCTATTTATTAAAAAAACCGCATCAAATCCCTTGCGTAGTTTTAAAGAATTAAGCATTCATAGGGATATAGGGACAGGGTCAAATTATATGACAAAACATTAAATTGTTTAAACACAATTCTAATTCAAAGTTTATGGGCTCGAACTTGAATACATGGCATAGGACCACGCTCCACCAGGAGCCACCGCTCTTTCCACTGAGCAACCATACTTTCTTCGAAATTATTGAAAATTTCAGATATCCTTCACTTGAGATCGCAAAAGCAAAGTCACCAAAGCAGGTTCCCACAAAATGATCTTAAGAATCATACAAGCCATGTATACTAATTTGCCTGACTTCCTTCAAACATGCCCTGAATTTCCTCCAAAAATCATACGAGCTGGGCTTAAGCAATTTAAACCAAAGTTGTCTGGCATGCTGCCAGCGCGGGTCTTGGGTCACGACAATGTTCAGGCATCGCAGATAAGAGCTCGTATCATCGCATAACTTTTAACACCCTTTCCGTTTCTCCAACTTTTGAGCTTGTCAAGCAACCAAATGAACATGCTGGAGTGCTTTTGGCCATCAATTGGCAGATTCGCGATATAAAGTTGTTCCGATCATTACTTTGGGCAAAACTTCTGCTTTCTGCCACCTCATCACAGAAATGTCAGATGAATTTCAGAGTTCAGATAATGTGAATCACTTCGTTTTTGTTGCGGTCAGCAACTCTTCCAAGCATTCGCAATCTAGATCAATTTCTCGCATTTTATTTTCTTGGATTGTCTTTCCCCTTTGAGACTAAGTCATATTTTTTTATGATAATTATAAGTAGCATGTACTGCTCGTGGTGGTAGCTGCTTGCCTCCAAATTGACATATTCCATCACCAAAGGCTGGTTCCCCATATCTGTCTATTCCATGGTTACCAGTTCAGCAACGGTCTCATCTATCCCTGTTTCCTTCCGATCCTTCTGGACCATCATCAACCAGACAGTGGCAATCTTCTAGCGCCTCGCGTTATTATGAGTAGATTTGGGCAACCGCACCGAATGGTTTTCAAGTCGGTAGAGTACGTGTCTATACCAACGCAGGCGAAGTTTTTTGACCTTGTCATCATGGAGGGATGGCTAGATATTAGATACATACTAACTAAAGTGTAAGAGTGATCGACGCTGACCCAATACTTGGCGCCTTCAATATTATGTGTAGAATTAATATAATAGATGTGACAAGTGAGTGTCATCAATCGAGCACTTATGTATGTGTCATTGGTACGTTTGTTACGTTTACCTTACAAAATATTATACATTATGAAAAGTAATATTATTTTATTTATTAAACTTTTATTGCGCTATAGGAAAAAATGCGATTGGCGGGCTTAGTGCCTTAAGGCATTCTCTACCAGTCAACATGTTTTCTAATTTAACATGATATGTTCAGTGCCAGAGTTTTATTAGGTATGAAACTTTAACGACGGTGCAGTAAAATACCTATAATTCCATAAAATTGCCAGCCAGATAACTAATAGGTATTCCACAGAATATAAAAAAATCGGCCAAGTGCGAGTCGGACTCGCGCGCAAAGGGTTCCGTGCCATTATCAATTTATTATTAAAAAAATACAGTTAAATCAACCTACCTCAAAAACTATAAGAGATAATTTAATCAAACCAAAAATCGTTGATAGAGTTTATTAATGTGCATAACATAAATTTTTTTTAGAATTTTATATCGCGTAGTTTAAAAAATAGAGGGGGGGGGGGGACACATTTTTCAGACTTTGAGAGCTGATATCTCGAAAACGATTTGCTTAAATAAAAATTAAATGTATAAACCTTCATATCATTTTCAAAGACCTTTCTATTAATACCCCACACGCTTATATTCAACTAAAAAAAATTTTCCATGCCTCAGTTACATGTATGGAGGGCCCCCACCCCAACGGTTTTTTTTTACAATTTAGTATCATAATCCTGTAGCGGTTTATAGAACACATATCCTTACCAAATTTCGTTACTGTAGCATTTATAGTTTCCGAGTAAATCGGCTGTGACAGACGGACAGACGGACAGACGGACATGACGAATCTATAAGGGTTCCGTTTTTGCCATTTTGGCTACGGAACCCTAAAAAGGCAATCAATTTGAATTATGCTAAACACAACCGTTTAAGCGAATATGGTAGCGATTTGAAGTATTCCCAAAATCGCATACAGTTCTCACATTACAGATTCCATGCAAAGCAATATAATCGCGCTCAATTGTCTTTTAGATATGCTTTCCCCTTTAGGTATAATGAATGAGTTTTCATAATAGCGCCCGCCTTAGGCTTCCGCAGAAGTCGTTTTTCAACACGCATATCGCACAATGCACATGAATTATACTTTATGTAAGCCATAAGTAGCTTTATTTAAAAATCAGCCAAGAGCATGTCGGGCCATGCTCAGTGTAGGGTTCCGTAGTTGTTCAAAAACCGATTATATTCGAAATAGTATTAAGGTGCGTTCAAACTAAAAGAGCATTCGCTGTTCTAACCTCCCACTCTACGAAATTCGATCGGTACACAAAACGTGATTGGTTGATTTCGTAGAACGGGCGCTAGAACAGCGAATGCTCTTTTGGTTTAAACTCACCTTTATTTGAAAGTATTAATTCTATAAGCTTCAATGCTATTAAACTCAAGATTTTTTTCATATTTTTTGGACTCCTGGATCAAAAGTTGGAGATGGGGGGACTTTTTTTATTCTGAAGCGGTTATCTCCAAAAATATTAACTTTATTTGGGGACCCTTATTATTTTCGGAAAACCAATTTAACTATTGTGAATGTGGCTAATGTATTTGAGAATAAGTTTTAGTTTAATTTATAATATTATTTTATTTTAGGATATGGTTAAGATAAGTTGTACCCTTTGTGATGTAGCAATGTAACAAATTGTGTTCGTAATAAATGAACGATACCCCACACTAATATAGTATTACAGCGAAATAAAAAGTCATCCCAACTTTCCTACTTTTCTTTTTTTTTCTACGTTATGTTCTACCGCTTAGTCGGCGTGATTAATTTGTTGATTATAACGGTCACTGAGCTGCGTACAGACAAACAGACGAACAAGGCGAAACTATACGGGTTCCTAGTCTACTACGGAAGCCTAAAAAGCGCTTGTCGAGAGGTAAAACGTTTTCAAAAACTGATGTACCAAATATCATCATTTAATATTCACAAGTGCTTTACGGTGAAGGAAAACATCGTGAGGAAATCAGCATACATATGCAAAGAAAATTTCTTGAAATTCAAGGGTGTATGAGAAGTTCCCAACAAGTATTGGGAAGTTACGGAAAATGGCTATAATACCTACAATACAAAAAAACCAATATATTTTATGTGTTTAGGAATTGAGTTAGGTACTAATGCTCTTACGTATCTGACATCATCTAAATGCATGCATTTGTTAATAAAACATATAGTAGGTACCGCAGAACCTAAATTTAAAAATGCTTGTTTAAAAACCGATTAGCATCGATCACAAATGAACGAAAGTATAAATATATCAAGTCGAATCCCTTTGTTTTATTAAAAGAAATCAAGTTCACCAAGGGCAAGGGAATGTGAACGAAAGCAGGTTGCCGATGACGGCTGCGCGTAGTTATTTAATTTACCTGAATTTGACAACTAAATGCGTACAGTATTGTAACTTCGTACAACCGCCCAATGTATTCGCAAGTAGCTAGGCTAAACAAAAAATAGCGATCAAAAAATATCTGTAGATTGTTTTTGAAATACAAGATAGCTTTCTTTAGAAAACTACCACGATTTACGAATGTGATTAGTTTAGGACCTAATAGGTATAAATATTATATTTTTCCCTGATAGCCGTCGTCTTAAGGTTCAAGAAAAATGGCTCTTTTATTTTTATTTCCAATAAATTGTTGATAATCATTTTTTATGTCTACGTCAATAAATCTGTCAACGTCAATGTCACTCGTGTCATTCATTCATTTATTTTTTTCTATTTCATTGTACTTGTTGCGGACGAAAGAATTAGGCTCTGTTCATCCATAAAACTGCACAAATGTCATCTCATTCACTTAAAAAAGATTGCTAACAAATTATGGCACATAAAAATAAGAGCCGCATTTTCTTGAACCTTAAGACGACGGCTATCAGAGAAAAATATAATATTCATACCTTCAGAAAACTTTACATAGCCAACTTGATATGCTATGCCGTTTCAGTTGCATAGAGTAACAAGCTTAAGCTGAATCGCATTTAAGAGATCATGGTAGCCACTCTGGCATCTTGGCTACGCACCCAGTTCGCAGTTTCGAATCCCAATTCATCATCATCATCATCGTCAGCCTATGATAGGCCTCTTCTATTAACTTTGCGTTTAGACTCATTAGGAGGTAAATGCCCATAATCGTCACGCTGGGCAAGCGGATTGGCGATCGCAGTAATGTGTCCACTATGATGACGCTGCTGCCCATCATCAAACTTTTATCAAATAATGGTGAGTGATACTTCAACCCTTAGTCGACTCTTACGACACCAGCAGGAGGAGTTGGGGTGGTGACAAATGTATTCTTACTACACGGGCGAATCCCAATTAACTGCATTCAATACACGTACTGTGTTCGAGCTAACATAACAAACAAAACTGGAGATGCTCACCCGATCATTACCGGCCCGAATTCTAATGGGCCACTACAATCGGCTTCTTTTCTTTTTCGCCTCAGTTTAATCAAATTATAGGTTGAACATTATAATATTTCAATACCGGCAACGTTTGAGGAATTTTAGCCTTTTATTGTTTGATTCGGCAATTTTCGCGTCTAGACGGATAAAAACAGCTCCGGGAAAAATCATTTAATTAATTTAAAATATTTGTACCTATGACTTATTTTTTAGTAGTGTCCAAATTAAGAGATAATGGAGGAGGATCGCAATGTCAAGAAAGCATACTTGGGTCGTCCGACGGGCCGTCGTCATGTCGGCTGTCCCAAGTATCGTTGGAAAGATCTGGTCGAGGCGGACCTGCGCGAGCTGGGTGCTGGTGACGACTGGCATGAAACTGCTCAAGACCGAGTGAAACGGCGTGCTCTTGTGTCGGAGGCCAAGACTCATTTTGGGTCGCTGCGCCCATCTAGTAAGTAAGTCCAAATTAAAAAATAATCCAGCCTTCCTTGTAAATTTTTTAAATACTGCTCAATGAAAGAAATAGAAAATTTTATTCGTGGCATTAACACAATTTATATAAGACAATTGGTAAAGTAAATACATTGGAAAAAAATATAATAAAAATAAAAATACGTAAATCGCAAATATCACGAAAGGACTAAGCATCTAATAATAACATATAAGTGATGGTGAATACTCAACTCAATATTATAGTGCGTGAAAAGCGTCACTATCTACTATACCTAGATACCTAGTTGAATATACTGGGGTTACGAGATAATTTTATAACGAATAAATAGTAGGTATTTAGAATTTCTTTATCATAACAAATCCTATGTTGCAACAATGAACTTAATTTCTCGTAACATCCAAATAACTTTGAAAGCCTACGTCGCATACGCACTTAATGGTCGTCTGGACTTCTGAAGGTGAACAAAAATTCAGTTAGTTTGATACGAAAATCGAGTGCTAAGACCTCCACAGGCAAACAAAGTAAATGCTTTCGAAACCCAGCATTGTGACTTAATGTAGCCAAACTCCCTCCTTTTCCAATCTGATAGGTCTAACAAAGACAAAATATTCATAGCATTTTCATCTGAACACAGACGTGATGTAACAAACACATGAATATAATAGGTACTACAATCTAGAATTTTTACGTGAACGTTGAAAACGCAACTCAACCGAAAGTAAAACAGAGTACAGATTGTTATAGCTTAGGAAATCCTTTTTTGAATTCCTAAGGTAAAAAATTGTCAAGTGCGTTCCAATTGTCACCTTAGCGTGGCTTCATAAGAGCGAAGCGGTTTGGCTCGCTTTATGGGTTTAGAGCGTTTTGGAATGCTTGGAGGGCTTCTGTCCTTTTCAGTTTCAGTGGGCAAGTTGAGAGGGCGAGAGGGGTGAGCCTCCACCTCCGAGCTCTGCGGGAGGTGAAAGATTAACCCAGTTTTGTTATTTGTCCACTGTCAGTGGAGTATTCACAATGCGGAGTCTGCCCGACTGGTCCTGGCCGTTTAACGTAATTGTGAATGATTAATGTGTCTGGTACCTTTGTAATAACGACACAAGATTGGAAGACGCTTGAAGTTTGATTAATATCTTACGTCATCTAAATTCGGTCAATGTCATCGTCTCCTCGCAAAGCGTTAAAAATCGTTCAAATTAAAAAAAAGATGAAAATCGTTTTATTTTAGAAAGAGCTTTAAATCCTTACGCATTTTTCACCTCGTTGTAACTCTTCTATTAAATATTAAGTTTCACCTTGACATAAAATCAATAGCACAAAACTATGTCAGAACAAACACATTATAAATGCATGAAGACAGCCTAGACTTAGTCAGTGTACTTCCAAGGTTAAGGCTAGACAGTCATCAGATTCGATTTTATTGTAAAATTAACTTGAATTGTTCTATACCTACCGGTAATTTTTTTATTCACCGTTCAAATTTTAAGGCTTTAATTCTGAGGTCATGTTGATGAACTTTTACTATTGAACCGATATCCGATTCGAGAAAAAAATCGGATGTTCCAGACATTTCCGCCCACTCAATCTCAGGGTTTTTATATGTCCTCAGAATTAACTCCTTAATGTTTGGCCGGCGAATAAAAAATCAACCTGTATATTACCTACTTATTCTTCTATAATAAATACACCACAAAATATTTCCAGAAAGACAGTGTTGTCAGCTAAAAACTCCAGATTTACACCTGCACAGTTATTTCTGCTTGCTTTGAACAAAATCATAAGTAAGATAGAGATAGGTACATGTTATATTTTCCACTCACTCTTACCCATCGTTGGGTCTCAAAACTTGCAGCAATAACTTGCAGGTGTAAACTTAGGGCTCCGCCACATGATCACGGTGCGGCATCGTAAACGTGAAACGGCGCGGCGTCGGAGCATTGCACATTATCGCACCGTGCGAAAATACGTTACCGCGTCGTGCAGATACACGTTGCTGCACCGGACAAACACACGTGGCGGCATCGCCTTGACGGTGCAACGCGCACGGCGATATTAGCAATGTACGAGTTGCAGAACATTCTTTAAATTGCAGGAACATACTCGAAAGTTTCCGAGAAATTGAAAATGTTTCCTTGAGAACTTATAAAAATGTGATATAAATAATTATTTATAACACATATTATGTTTTATGTTTATGACGCCGCACCGTGGTCATGTGGCCGGGCCCTTAGCTTTAAGAGTCATACGCAGTAAAGTTCTATCAAAATGTATTTTCATTAACTAAATAATTGATAATATTTTGTAATATACAGGGTGTAAGTCTAATACGGGCGAAGCTCTTAAGGGATGTTAGTTTACGACATAATAAGTACATTCAAATAACTTTTACTTAAAATCAAAGCAACAAAATTTTCCATACAAAATAATTCGGCGTGCAATGTAAAGCAACATACGCGAGTTAAGCACTCGTTGACAGCTAATTTCAAAAGCAGATGACATAACTGCCAAATCAACAATAACAAATGTTCGTACCTACATTGCTGCTCCGATAATCTTAAAAAAATTCTGTGGGGTCTAAATTAAGAGTAACTTTAAAAAAACCTTGTAATCCATGATTACACTAATGAATCCCATGCCTGGTTTAATTGATCGCCCGTATTAGATTTACACACTGTATAACCCTCATCGTAAATTATTGCAAGCAAATTACTCCTATAGATATACCTAGTGCTAACAATAACGATAACATTTCTCATATTTCATAAATTATTACCATGTAATGGTAATACGAGTAATATTGTAGTTGCCTGACATGTGTAGGTATTTAAATAATATTTAATGTAAAAATAGCATGTCAACGTTGGTGTAGGTCATGCACACGTGTAACTTTGATTGACTACTTACGTTTGAAGGTGGTTCTATAATTAAAACAAGTATCAGTTGAAAGACATTTCGACTTTTGGATCTATTCTTGTATGATCTTCTCTCATGCAGATAAAAAGTTGCGGGGCTCCAGCGCACACTAATTGTATGCTGAAATCGCGAAATGTTTGGCTGACGTAACTCAATTCCGTATTAGTAAAAGACAGCCTGCTTTGCGGAGTCCGCGAATACAACAGAGGAAAGCCAGCTGACGGCAAACTAAACGCTAAAATTTTGGATATTAATGAAGACCCTACCCCTATATTTGTCAGTGACTATCTTCCCCCAAGTAAGCGACGTTTGTATTTGAAGGCCCGACATTTCAAAAAAACACACAATTACGAGTTCTGCTGGACCAGCAAAAATGGAAACATATTCCTACGTAAAAACAAAGAATCAAAATATATACCTATTAATTCTGAAGAATGTTTAGCTAACTTAGAATCTGAGTAGTTCAAATAACAATTAACGAGTTTAACAGCCTAGCTTCATATAAAAAATATTTTTCTTTTGTGCGTTGTTATATTTTCAACTAAAGTAGCCTATAATAATTAATCACTCTTTAGGACTTAGTTTTTTTTTTTCCCTATTCTTTTTAATTTGTTTAAGAATTATTTTTATATCATTCTTTGTATTACTATAGTCCAAGATAAGTATAAGTCATCAACATAATAAGCCAATAACTCATTTTAGAACACTATTCTTTTCAAAAGTATAGAAAAATACACATAAGTACTCACTCTGATATACTTATATACACTACACAATACTGCTAAACACATAAAAAAAAAATGACTGATATAGACTTCACAGCGACCGAAATTGACGCATTTAGCGTCTCAAGCTCCTATGTATGCCAACCTGACGATTGTTTACTCCACGTTAAACACATTAAGAAACCCCTAAACGTAATTCATATGAACATTCGAAGCATTCACAAAAATATTGATGAATTTAAAGTACTGCTCCAAATGTTAAGAATTCAGTATGATGTAATCATTTTATCAGAATGCTGGTTAAACAAGTACTCGGTAATTCCGCACATAGATGGATACTTGTCTCTACACACCACAAATAACCTGAACCAAAATGATGGGGTTGTTATATACACTAAGGAACACTTGCAACTTAAAATGTATGAACCCGTGTTCATTGACGCAAACTGTCTTGTCTGTACAACCTAAACAAATACAGCTGTTATAGCCATCTATCGATCCCCATCCATTAGATGCTTAGACAACTTCTTCAACAGCCTAAGCAATGTATTGTCGTCTCTTACGTCATACAATAAAATAACTGTAATTGGCGATATAAATATCGATATAAAACCCAACAACACTGACAGCCGTTCCTGTGAGTATCTCACCTTCATGGCCTCGCATGGTCTGCTCCCAGCACATTTACTCCCGACCAGACTAAACAACTGTCTCGACCACGTATTTCTTAAATCGGACACGCCTGCTACCACTCTAGTTATAGTCTTTTATAACTGATCATTCGCCCGTCATGCTTAGCATCGCGATGGACTCACTGACCCTTAAAGCCAACGACACACGCACGTGGGTTGATCATGACGCAATTCGACATGAGATTGACTCAACTGACTTCTCTTCAGTTTTATTAACAACAGATGCCAATATCGCAACTACTAGACTTATAACTCTCCTTTCCACAATCATTAAAAATCACACGAAGGTAAACAAAATTCCAAAAAAGGACAGAACTATTAAACCCTGGATCACGCCAGGCTTGCTACGTTGCATTCGTAACAGAGACCATCTACATAAAAAGACTAGGAGAGAACAGGACAACCAAATTTTAAAAGCGACTTATAATAGGTATCGTAATTCTTGTAATAAACTTCTCAAGAAATTAAAATGTGAATACGAAAAAACAGAGTTCAGGAAATGCAAAAATAATCCTAAAGCAACCTGAAATCTCATAAAAACCATTACACATTCTAAACGAACTGTCTCATCTCCCAACGACTTACTCCGCTCCACAAACACACCGAAATCTACGGTCAATTCCATGAACTCTTTTTTTGCTAGCAATGGCAAAACTTTAGCCAGTAATATATGAATGAGTACCCCCTCGTTGCCCTTTACAAATGGGTCTACCCAAACTCAAATAAATTCCTTAATTATTCTCGAAGCTGAAGAGAGAGACATCGTTAAGATTGTTGGAAACTTACGTAGTGACTGCGCTACCGGTTGGGATGGTATCTCAGCTAGAGTTATAAAAAACTCTCTCCCGTCGTTACTCTCCTCTGTCACTCATGTTTGTAATACTTCCATTCGTACTGGAGTGTTTCCTGATGCTTTTAAGAAAGCTATCGTTCATCCAATCTACAAAAACGGTGACCGCGGCAACTTCAGTAATTACAGACCAATTTCGGTTCTAACCGCTCTATCGAAGATCTTGGAGAGAATCATGAACACGGCTCTAGTTGACTATCTGGAACGTTACAAAATCATAGCAGACAATCAATTTGGCTTTCGACGTGGAAGATCAACTGAGGATGCAGTAGCAGAGCTCACTAGCTTCGTAACCCATCACGTAGACCAAAAACACCGGTGTTTAGGCATATTTCTTGATCTCTCCAAGGCTTTCGACACCGTTTCGATTCCTATCCTATTGCGGAAACTAGAAAACCTTGGTGTCCGAGGTACTCCACTAAATATGTTTCAAGATTACCTAACCAGACGAACACAATCCCTTAAAGTTAATGCCTATGTAAGCGGCGAAGAACCGATAAGTTACGGTGTCCCCCAGGGCAGTATTCTGGGACCCACGCTCTTTCAGGTATATGTGAACGAACTGTGCAACTTGCCGTTGGTTAATTGTAAAATCATCGCATATGCCGACGACACTGTCCTCCTATTTCATGGCACCGATTGGAACAGCACGAAATCGCACGCAGCTCCACCCTCAATTTAGATAAAACTAAATTTATACCTTTCTCCATGTCGAACATCTCATTACCCCCTCAGTCTTTCACAATACAAAGCCACACATGTTGCTCTCCTTCAAGTAACTGCCTCTGCCTTTCTGTCGCCCGAACTTTAAACATAAAGTATCTAGGTGTTATGCTTGACCATAAACTAAATTGGCATAGCCACATAAATTCCGTTACATCTCGTGTTAGGAAATTAATATACATTTTTAAACAACTTCGTCATTCAGCTGACCCCGAAACCCTTATGATAGTTTATAAAGCACTCTGTCAATCGCTTCTCTCGTATTGTCTGCCCCTCTGGGGAGCAGCTGGCAAAACAGTCATGCTTACGCTTGAGCGAGCACAAAGAGCGGTGTTAAAAGTGGCAACTCTTAAACCGTTCAGATATCCAACCACACAACTATTTACAGAATGTCAAGTTTTGACTGTCAGGCAACTTTATATTCTGCTAACAATTCTTCGTCGGCATCGCCATCTGCCTCTATGCGCCGCGAAATTAAAAAAACGAAGTAAGCAGACTGTGTGTCCTCTGATATCCCAACGTACAACATTTGCTAACCACCAATACACATCTATGAGTGCTCGTATTTACAATAAAATTAACAAAAAAGTTAACTTTTATCCCCTAAATTTATATGACTGCAGATCAAAATTGTTAGAATATCTTCAACCACTATCTTATCAAGAAACAGAAAACCTCCTGACCTGCCTAAAATGAAAATGAAATAATACAAAACAAAATAGTAACTTACACAACTAACAAAATCTATATATTATTAAGTATGTATTTTGTACACTTTCTATTTATATAAAGCGCTCACACAAATATCACTTCATAAACATTTGACTAGTTGGCTTATTATTATTATTATTATATTTTAGTGCTATTACATCTGAAATATTATGTATATATTTGAAAACGTCTGTCAACGTTTTTGAAGCTGACCGTACATAATCTATAAGTGCTACCTTCTCTTTTAGTTGTTAGATTACTTGTTTTCACCATCTCTTGCTCTTACTTCTAAACTGGTACCTAGGAGGAATCACTGGCTCCCGAGTCACAGGTCCTTTTTTGACCTAGTTCGGGATACAGAGGCTCAACCTCGGTAAATAGTTAACAAACCTATGTCTTACTGTAATGAGAAAATGTTAAATGTAACGTTAGGTTTAAAAACAATAAAGATTTTTATTATTATTATAACTAAAGACCGAAGATCTGGCGACTTCCTCGCACAACGCGACAGTATTGCGATACAGCGTGGAAATGCCGCCAGCATTCTCGGTACAGTGCCACTAGGGCCCACATCAGATGTAGGTTAGGATAGTTAGATTTAATTTATGTATATAAATAAATAAATATCTTGAGACATCTTACACAAATCCACCTAGTCCCACGGTAAGCTCAATTAAGGCTTGTGATGTGGGTACCAGGCGACGATATATATAATAGATAGATACATATAGATACTTAAATACATAGACAGCCATGACCAAGGAACAAATATTTGTGATAAATAAATACACAAATGATGCCCTCGCCGGGTTTCGAACCCGGAACCTCCAGCTTCGTAGGCAGGGTCACTACCAACTAGGCTACGGAGGCTGACAATTGAACAGTTTTAAAAATAAAGACTTATAAAATTAAATAAAATACTACATTATATTTACAAAATTAATAAAAAAATGTGACTGCGCTGACTACCTTGCATCCTGATAGATGGACATTATGGACAAGGATAACCACTAAGTGGATGCTGGACAGCGAAGCGGACGTGTTTGCCCAAGCGGAGATGGCGGCACGATTTGTATTCATTCTTTTACAACTGGCCGGGGGAAGTACAAAATCGAAGGTCATGTGAGATCCAGGGCCTCCAGGGGGGAGGCACTTGCCTAGCAGTGAAAATGTCATGAGTCATGAAAATGATTCGTTTCGTTATATTGCAATCATCAACCTTATTTCAAAAGAAGTGTCAATTCGGTAGACACGCAGTGTTAATCTATTCTGCGGCGGGGTAGCAACGCAAAGTTAACCCGTCTCCGATTTTAAAAATCAGTAGCACGATGGCGGAGCGAGTGCGGCGACCCACCCCTACAGGGGGTGTTATTAAAACAAAGGAGATTAGTTACAACCTTTTTATAAATGCTCTTTTTTTGTCATCAATATTTTAGGAGCATCTTATATTTATTCTGAGAGACTTTAGCGGTTGTTTTTATAATTTAGGAACCTACTTACCTACAGGTAATTGCTTTCAACTACGCTTTTTCTTATTTCAAACAGATATTTGGTAAATGTGACTTGTAGGTCACAATTATCAATTGTCTGCGTGGAATGTTTTTTCTCGTCACGCATCGTCTTTTTATTCTGAAGAATATAACCGGTTGGTTTTAGACAAATTAAGTAAGTATATCCATTATTTCCAAATATTTATTACCTTACTTAGATTCATATTTATTTTTAGTTACTTATTTTTTTTAATAAAAGGGAATTTATTAAGCGTCTAGTTTTTAGACATTAGTAACTTTTCGGTAAACTCTATTAATACGATTCACTCAAAAAAAACCTATTTAAACACCTCGAAGCGATCAGTGATCACCCAAATTCTAAAATAACCACAAATTAATCAATAAAAATGATATCATTATCCACTCAATACGCGTAGCGTCTCCAGTGTTGAAACAAAGAGCGGCGAAACGCGAACAGTCCGTCAATAAGTCTCGCCTCGGACGGTCAGGACTGGTAATTGACGGGGGCGAGTGGGGGCAGGGTTGACGCCACGGCCGTTACTTTATGAGCTTTATACTTATTTTTGTGGGTAGACTTTCTCTCTTCCAGCAGACCCGTAACAACGAGCCAGCTCTGCCACTAGCGACGCATGTAACGAGTCATCGACAGCCGCGCACCAAACACCAGCCTCTCTCTCTCTTTATCTGTCTTCCCTTTTTGGTCTCAGATCAGACTTTGCCTTGCCTTACCGCATCATCATCACCAAAATCATTTCTCTCGCCATGCCCATGGTAAATCTCTCTCACCATGCCCATGGCAATTTTTTCTTCAACAGCCTGTCACCACCGTCCTCAAATGACGGTGCAACGACCGTCCCACCAACGTGGGATGCGAGCCGGCCACAGCTGCAGTAGCGGAAACGCGGGAGAAACCACACATACTCCAGGAGGAGTATCGTTTATATTTTCATTCATCATTGCGGGTAGGTACATTTTTGGCCGTGAGTCTTGTTCGAATAAACATCCTGAGATTTATTTTGCCTACAAAAAGTGTTCAGGTTATTGTTCAGTCATAGTATTGTGACATTTAAGCACTCAGATCTTGGAGCCCACCTAGTCAAGTACATTACAGGAAAGTACAAATAACACTAAAATGGTTGTGTTCCAGCTAATAAGAGCGGCTCATGGTGACCAGAGACCGGACCCTCATGTTTTACAAGATCAGCAATCTGGAGCGCACGTGTAACACCACTGAAGTTACAAGTGTCCGTAGGTAAAGTACAAATATTATGAAGGTTTTACTAAAATTAAAGGGGTTTCATTGTTATTGATTGGTAACAATGCTAACATAAAACAAGCCAATATTCGATCACGCCAATTGTTTTTAGCAAGCTTTAGTGGCAGCCCTACACCAGCGAAGGGCAGTTACACAGCTCCTTCCCCTAAAACATTGTCATCTGAATTTGTGCACGAAGTAAATAAGAGTCCCGGGGAGTCTCTAATGGCGGCAGATTTATAGATTTTCCCGCTGCCCCGCCGCGCCGGGATTAAATTACGCGAGCGTATTGGCGAGGAGGAATATTAGCACTTCCATTTGTCTCCGCAATTCGGTTTCAACTGCTTTGAATGGTCACTTCAAGATTTCGGGTCCGGTTGGCGAAGTTGCGGGTGAGGATAATGGGCGAAGTCTGGTGCTAAATGAGTTAATACACAGATATCTATCAACATTGGCGAGTATACTTAGTTTCCCTACTTCAGAATTAATTCGGTATTAACAATATTCCAAATCGCACACTTCAGTCAAAATCGCACACAACATAAATCAAACCTTAGGCACTGGTCTCACCGCGAGCTACTAAGCTCGCCCGGCGGTGATAGCTGGGCGAGTATCGCCTTGTCTCTTTTATTTACACGGGAGTGCGTATCTTTTGTTCGTGTTTATAGCCTATAGTTCATAGCTTAGTAGCTCGCGGTGAGACCAGTGCCATAGCACATGATTAGTGTGACAGTATAATGCAGCGAAAAACACTACCTCTTCGTCTTTTATAAACATGGTTAGAATAAGGCGGGCTGTCTATCTCACTCCGATCTACTGTCGCGCCAGTTGTGTGGTAAGCTAACAGGCGGTAAGTGAAAATTACATACAGATCTTCCATTATAGGTCGAGATATTTTCATTAAATACAGATCTGACCAACTTTTCATTCAATATTCAATTATTTTTGTCATTTACAGTGGCTAGATACTGAGTAAATGGTATTTCGAAAGTTGGTCAAACTTGTACCATAATCATTATTACTATAGTATCACAAAGTATGTAATGCAAGTAAATTGTTAACGTCACGATGTTTACTAGTTAGAGTAGTTAGGTACAAAGTTAATCTGATATTCAGCTTAATGTCATAGTTCACTTCTAGTTTCCGATAAATCAATACAAAATACATATTTATTTAAAGCTTCAGTTAAGTGGTGAATCATAGCACCTACGTTAATACAGCGGATCAATATTACCTACTCAATGATAAGGAGAAATCAGAACAATTTCCATGAACTTGATAAAAGTAGGGCGATTAAATTATGACGTACATACCTATTAACACCCATTGCAGACTATAGATTATTGTTTCAATTTGCATAATATTTTGTAAATTTATGTTGCGCCACATTTAATGTTGTTTATGTAACTTACCTTCGAAATGTTACATAGGCGATATTTCTTCTCGTTCTGACTAGGTATATCTAGATAATTTGTATACAAATGAGAAGAAAAATCCTACTCTAAATATATACATCCATAGAACATATATAATGAATGTGATCTTTTACAAATTCCCTGAAAAATCTTGAAATGTATTCGTAATTACTAGTCTAGATATTTCTATAAGAAAACTTCTCACTATTAGCGTTGGACTGTAGGTTGATACTGCAAAATGATAGGTGCATTCTAATTACTGAAAAATATGTTCCAGTGTACATTACATTGTTAGGTCACAACCACTCCATATACATTTTCTGTTTTCCAACAAAGTATTTATTACAATTTATGAGTATAAATGAAATACGAACAAGAATATAATCTAACCTCAAAAAGCCCAACGGTTTCAAAACTCAAATGAAACAATATTACAGACTCGAATCATATTCGCAAATAACCCTACAAGAACGTCGCCCCCTGGGGTTCGAGTATGGGGACGAAATCAGCCCGCGAATGATACACCAAAAGCTCAATCGAAACGATATATTGCGCCGATACGCGCCGGACGCTAATCCAGTTATACACGACAAAGAGTAGATGCGTAGATTGGTAGGCATTTAAAATATATGCAAGTAGGTAAGGGGAGGCCTATGTTCAGCAGTGGACGTCTTCCGGCTGATATGATGATGATGATGATGAAGTAGGTAAGCATTCATATGTCATTTGTCACTGCGATTTTGAGCGGAATAATCGTCATTTTATGTAGTTGTTTGTATATACAGGGTGTGGCCTGTAATAGGAGCAAAAAATTAAACGGTACACTAATAACCCAATAAATAGTCATAATTAAAAAAAAAAAAATTTTTGCAAAAAAAAAAAACAATTTTTTCCTTTTTTTTATGTAGTTTTACTGCAGTCGACTTATACCAAAAAAGTTCAATCGGTGTAACACAAAAAAAAAAAATTTTTTTGCTAAACCAGTCAAAAAACAATGAGTTCAAAAAAACTTTTTAGCTCATTTAGTTTTATGTCCACTGAACTACCAATATGTTTAATCATTAATAAGGTACAATGTTGTGATACCTAGATACATCACTCATAGGTCGTAACTTTAACATATTGTTTCTCCTTAATGGATAACTTTTAAACACTGGGACCTTTTGCGAATAACTAGAGGCAGTCAGAGGAGTCTTCCATTTGATTTTTTGCTCCTGTTACAGGCCACACCCTGTATATTTATTTTTATTAAGCACTGCGTGTCTATAAGCTTTTGTGAAAAATAATCATCATATCGGTCGCGTATTGCTGAATAGAATCCTCCTTGAAGGATTTCCACAATGTAGAGTCCACAGGAGCTGTTGTGATCCAACTTTGCTGCAATCAACTAAACGCAGTGGCTGCGTGCTTTTGTTGCAGTAAATGTCGATAATATGTGTCACTCATGTTCATTGCTAACTACTTAATCCGGCAACTCTCGGAGTAATTTTAACGATTTTGATTCTATAGCAGATTTCTCATTACCTCTTGTAAATTTGGTTGCTGACACATAATCTCCGTGTAAATGGTTGTGTGCGTTTGGTTTTAATTTTTACATAATTTCATTAAATCAAAATAATTGCGTATCATTATGACACTAGACACTGTCAGACAGTGCGTACGTACAAACCTACCTCAAACTTCATAAGTTGATTTAGGCCATTAAATCAGTAGGACAAATTCCAAAATCTTTGACTCTCGTTTAGATTTATTTTCCTAGCAATAATCATCGACATTCTTCTCGTTGAGCGCCGAGGATGTTGAATTTAGGATCATGCCTTTTTTCTCCTAAATTAAGAACTAAAACGTAAAACTGATACATTCTGCGCGATTCATCTTTGCATGCATTGCATCCATGTTTCATGCGGGCAGTACGTATTGGCATTTGGAACCTGCCCCCGCGCGTGTGAAACATGTTGCCTACCGAAACTACATGTATATTATTAATAGGTTTTTGAGAACCAGAAGACGGCAAAACAAATAAAACTCGATTGTGGATACAAAAGGGGTGTTGCGTGAACCGTAAATAGAAGAAGCGGATTAAATAATGTAGGTTTAAATATTTTAATAAATAAAATAATTAAAAAATTAAAAAACACGACTGCCGTTTTAAGCGAACTGAAAAGTAACAAATAATTCCTTTTTCAGATTAATTCTTGTGAGCGTATCTGCATAATTATATAGACGCTTGTCTTATTGCTTACTATATTTTGTTTAGATTGCAGTCGGGGAACCTCCATATATTTATATTTTCCGTAAATGAAAGGTTCCCCGACTGCAATCTAAACAAAATATAGTAAGCAATAAGACAAGCGTCTATATAATTATGCAGATACGCTCACAAGAATTAATCTGAAAAAGAAATTATTTGTTACTTTTCAGTTCGCTTAAAACGGCAGTCGTGTTTTTTAATTTTTTAATTATTTTATTTATTTGAAACCTTTTAGTGAATTTGGAGATTCCTTAAAGTTGGAAAGAATTTCAAAAACCAACTTCGCAGAGGGCTGAAGCTTCGCTCTGGGGGCCCGAGGAGTTCCCATCCCGCTAATTTTGGGCGAAGCCGAAAGGCACGCCACGTGTGGATTCAATGTATGTTGAGCGAGTCCAAAGGGCGAGTTTCAGGGTAGAAGGCCGAAAACTGAGCTCGCGGAGGCTCGGATCTTCACTTCGAGGGCCCAAGCATGTCGCTTGCAAATTCAAAGAGAGGCCGAAGGCCGAGCTGCGGGAAAATTGAAGTACCTGCCATGCTTCTTCACATACCCCAGCATCTAAAAAACCGACATCCGCGTAGGGCCCAAAGCACGACGAGCGAGCCCACACTGTATAACCGTCCCTCTTAACTGATTTAATAATCGAACCGGAGGGCCCAAAGTGCAACGGTTCGATTTAACGCGCCGCACTGCGACGCGACGCGCTTTTGGCCGTTGGCTCTACGCGCAGCCGAGCTCCGCGTAGAGCCAACGGCCAAAAGCGGCACCCAGAGGCGCGCGATTTCGCGAGGCGGAAGGCCGAGCTGCCAAAGCCCAGGACTACCACGTCAGCCGACGGAATAGTGTAACGTTAAAATGGATCCGACGATTGTTTCGACAACCTGCAAAGGTAGAACGTACTCCGCGTAGGGCCGAAGGCCCGAATCGTTCCTCAAAGAGGCACTGGTATGCGAGGCCGAAAACCGAGCCCCCGGCCCGGACCACCGGAGCCAGAGGCACAGACTTTAGCTTAGAGGGCCCAAGTGTCACTTGGAAGAAATTTAAAGCAAGGCCGAAGAAGGGACAAAGTACTGCAGCGTAACTATCGGGGTGCTTCAAGCGCGAGCCCGATGGTCGAGGCCCGACGAGCGAGCCCAAGCGGTACAGCCGTCCTTCTTAACTGGCTTAACAATCGAAGCCAGAGCCTAGCGCTACCACACTACGTGATGGAATAGTGTAACATGAAAACGAATCGGAGATCTGTAGACCCGACGATCGTTTCCACAACCTGCGAAGGCTGTAAACTGAGCTCCGCGTAGAGCCCAGCGCTCCTTCGCTATACAAGGGAAAAGTGTAGCATTAAACCGAATCGTACCAAAACTGTTTCGAGAAAATGCGGAGGCTGAAAGCCGTGATCCTCGTAGGGCCGAAGGTCTGGAGCGCGGCCACCCGGCGCGCTTGCCTGCGAGCTGCGTGAGACTCAAGTTTCCAGGCAAACCCACCTTCATTCATACCAACTCCCCTGCGCAAATGTTAAGGCCAAACCCGACCCTGATCTGATCAAACGGCTAACGGCAAAACGGTCAAAACTTTGCCCCCCCCCCCTTTAGTGCTCCTCTGTAGTACCCTTAGAACATATCTAGCACCATATCTCTGACTAAGTTCGTTTTCTAGTGACGTTGTTGTACCTATCATGTGCCTAATTACTAATTTGACATTTAACAAAATTGTAGGCTCATATTTTGGACGAAAAAAAAAGGTAATTCAAGTTTTAAATTTTATGCGCATATTACAACACGTATAGCAATTTTGTTTGGCCACAATTGCTAATATGATTGTATTTTAGGGCCATTTCTCTGATATGCGAATCATATCGTACGTAATTTTTTTGATATTGTATTCTGGCCATTCTCCGCAACGCTGGCCCAGTACTTGTTGGGAACTTCTCATACATTCTTGAATTTTTACGCAGATGTGTGCAAGTTCCCTCACGATGTTTTCCTTCACCGTAAAGCACTTTGTGTACAGTACTAGACAAAATGTTCTTTGCAGATGTATGCAAGTTCTCTCACGATGTTTTCCTTCACCGTAAAGCATGCAAGTTCGCACCACGATTTTGATACGAAATCGACTGTTTGGGCTATCATTTTTCCAGCATTTAAGTCGACACTTGTTTCCAACTAATATAATTATGACTGATCATTGAGCTATTTCTTATTAATTAACAGTTACTTTCGAACAGTTCGGACAACTGAGGCAGCTGTGGCAGCTTTTGGTAGTCATATCATCATCAAAATATGACAATTTCACTTGCCTATGAATTGTTATCGGATTCAATGTATAAAATAGTTAAGATTCTATGGGAAATTAATATTAACTAGCTCTTGAAATTTTACTGTTAACACTGAAACAAAATATCGCCCGAAAGTCTCAACTTAAACTTTTGCCCGGTACTGTATATCAAACGATATATCGTATATAAGTTCTATTTGAAAAACTCATCGGTTACGAGCCGGGGATTGAACCCACGACCGCTGCGTTGCAGCCGTGCATTTTACCCCTTGACCACAAGCGCGTATATCTAATGTATCTGTTTTAGTAGGGGTCACGGTCCATACAAAGTTGAGAAAAATTGTGCGCTGCGAGTTACAGTTTTGTAATTTTAACCAGAGCTAGAGGGTCTCAAAATAGTTGTTTTTAGATGTGGAGGGAAAACCAATTCCCCCCCTGAGCGCGGGGGGAGGGGGGTGAATGTGCATGCGGAAGGGTTACGTTTAATATTTTTTTACTTATTAATAAGGCCTACTATGCGTTGTTTGGTATCATTTTCGTGTAAAACAGACATGGAAAATCCATTTTTTATCATAAACATGACCAATTTCGTATAAAAAAATAGATTTTTTGGAGTAAAAGTAAAGAAGCTATCGTTTTAATTTTAATTTAAGCGTCATATAAGTATTAAAAAACAAACTAATCAAATTTAAAAAAATACTGTAAGATAGTATATTTATTGCAGTTTTTAAAAATATACACTTTTTGTGGTCTTTCATACAAAAATTCACTGAAAAAAAAATTGTACCCGTCGCATACCTCAAACAAAAACCTCCGCGTAACCTCCTCCTACCTCAAAAAAGAGACTTTTGTGCCGGTAACTGCTCATAGATTATACATATTTTAATACTTATGTACATATTATTGTTCAAATTACAATTGTAAATATTTATTGACACGAAAGTAAATTGAATATTTTCTGATTTTCTTTGTTTAAATAACCTAAGATTATTAAGAATTTTATTTCTTCAGATTCTATTTTAGATTTTATCTATTATTGTGTACCGCGTGTAGTAGGTATATAAGTATTATAATATATATTATCTGGTCTATCTGATCATACATATGATATATAGTCACTGATCATATGAATCGTAATGGGTAATCATTTTTACAAGTGTTATTAGGTAACGAACTCATTACCAAAGACGATAAAGGTAATTTTCACTAACCTTGACTAATCAACTAACCCGACACCCACGTTAAAAGTTTATTTCATTACCATATCAGCCGAAAGACGTCCACTGCTGAACATATGCCTCATGACCGGTCCTGCGCCACTCGCATCCAGCGGACTCCTGCGACCTTCACTGTCTACCTTGTGGGGGGCTTACCCACGCTGCGCCTTCCACCTGCGAGGCCGCCATGCGAGAACCTTTCCGCCGCATTGGCTATCGGTTCTACGTGCAATGTGCCCCGCCCACTGCCATACCACTTCAGTTTAGCGATTCGGAGAGCTATATCGCAGAGCTATGGTGCTATACTTTGATTCTGCTGCGGATCGTCTCATTTCTAATGCGACCTCGCAGAGAGACTCCCACCATAGCCCTCTCCAATCTCCATTGCCCTTTGGGTGACTTTGAGCTTTCTTATGAGGCCCATTGTAAGCGACCACGTTTCAGTACCGTATGTCATCACTCTTTTAAGTCTGAGCTGTGTGTATTGCCACACTGATCAAATTTAATACTTTCGTCTTCAAGCATTGCGGAATATTGGACGAAAAGATGTGTCGTAGCTTCCTAAACGCTGCCCAACCGAGTCGGATTCGATGATTGACCTCTTACTCAAAGTTGGACCTACCTAACTGGATAGTTTGTCCTAGGTATAGTATTGTATTATAGTCGTCTGCAACTTCGAGTTTAGTCTCCGATTGTAATGGGAGTTTTCGTCTTATCCATGTTCATCCTAAGACCAACTCGCTCGGAGGCGCTACTGAGGTTGGCAAGCATCGTACTGAAATCTTCCAAGGTCTCAGCCAAGACCACCATATCAGCGAATCGAAGGTAAGTGAGGTACTTGCCGTTTATGTTGATACCCAACCTTCTCCAGTCCAGTCTTAAAGACATCTTCCAGTGCAGCGGTAAACAGCTTAGGGGAGATAACACCTCCTTGCCTGACTCCCCGCTGCAGTATGATACGTTTCAAGCTCCGGTCTTGGAGTCGGATTGACATAGTGGCGCTTTCGTACAAACACTTCAAAATTTCGACATAGCGGTAGTCTACTTGGCACCGTTGGAGAGACTGTAGTACTGCCCAGAGTTTCGATCAAATCGAAGGCTTTATCGTAGTCCACAAACACTAAACAGAGGGGCAGGTGGCAGGTTATATTCCTCAGTCTTCTGTATAACATTTACGAAACGCCAATTCAGAAACTGGCTTGTTCGGGAGGCTGGAAGTCATCAAGCCTGCGTGCAAGACGATTCGTAATGATTCTTGAAAAAATCTTATAAATATGGCTCGGAAGTGAGATGGATCGGTAGTCCTTCAATAAGGCGTTATCACCTTTTTTCAAGAACAGTACTACCACTTTTCTATTCCATGCCTAAGGCGTTCTCCCTTCCGGAGTTGAACAACTCCTGAAGGGCCGTAAGGATTGGTTTACCACACCTGCCTTTAGAAGCTCAGCTGTAATTCCGTCTTCCCCAGACGACCTGTACTGTTTTGTTTTGAGCTGTTGAAGAGTTATTCTAATATCCCACAGGCTGATGTCCGGGATATGTCACTTACTTCATAAGAAACTTAGCAATTATCAAATTTCGTGTGAAATAAACGTTTAACCCTGGTTGCTTGGTCAACCCAGGTTGATGCAATTTGCCCTAACAGACATTAAGGAGCATTTTGTATACGCAAAATTGCTAAATTCCCGCTGTAAAAACGTACTGTCAACAAATAAGTCAAAGCAACGGCTCTTTTTTGTTCGAGGTACGCGACAGGTGAAATTTTTTTACAACTTATTTTTGCACGGAAAGTTCAAAAAAGTATATATTTTTAAAAACTACAATAAATATGCTATCTTGTAGTATTTATTTTAATTTCCTATGTTTATTTGATAATACTTATATAACGCTTCAATCAAAATAAAAACTGTGATTATTTTACCTTTATACCGATAATTCTTTTTTTATATATGTAACACCTCATGTTTATTATCAAAAATGAATTTCCCGTGTCTATTTTACACGAAAATGATACCAAACAATGCATAGTAGGCCTAAATATAAGGCAAAAAAAAATAAACATAACCCTTCCTTTTGCACATTCACCCCCCTCCCCCCTCGTTCAGGGGGGGAATTGGTTTTCCCTCCACATCTAAAAATTGACATTTTTACACCCTCTAGCTCTGGTAAAAATTACAAAACTGTAACTCACACCGCACAATTTTTTCCATTTGGACCCTTACTATTTCATTCACACTTCAAGAAGATGTGTCAACGGCGACAGTCCTGTCACGTCTTAGGCTTCGAAGAAAAACTTCAATAGTGCGATGTAGAACATTTCGAGTTTTCTCTTCGAACATATACTTAAACATATAACTTGTATATATATTTACAATCTGCATACAAAATGCTTTAATTTGATACCCAAATCATAGCATTTAGATGACATATTATTCTTTGCGCTTTAATTGTATTTTAATGAATCTGGTTTTTCTAGAATAAGTAACAAACATATAAGTTACATACACATTCGTAATCGTTGTTTGAAGCTCTTCATTTTGATACCAAACTCGATAGGTTTCTTTCATATTTATTTTTTTTGGTTAGATAATATTGAATTTGTAGGCCCTCATATTGTTTTTAACGTGACGTCACATATCCTATGTTACCCGCGACG
Source organism: Thaumatotibia leucotreta (assembly GCA_025490895.1). Classification (NCBI taxonomy): domain Eukaryota; kingdom Metazoa; phylum Arthropoda; class Insecta; order Lepidoptera; family Tortricidae; genus Thaumatotibia; species Thaumatotibia leucotreta. The sequence continues at coordinate 33,684 of JALPQI010004346.1, read as the reverse complement.
TCACGACGATTCTAATGATACCTTACACTATTAAAAACGGTTAAGTGGTCGTGAAGATCTGCGCGTTTAAAGAAAATATGAAACATACATAGGGACTGAACACATATACTCTCCTTTTGGCAGTCGTGTAAAAATTTGGAATGGTTACTCCTGTTTTTATGCTTGTGTAATGTTCCAGTTTACAGTTAACTTCAATATGTTAAGTCATGGCACAGACTGTCATGAAATACCTCATCTGAAATACTTCGTCATGTGCAAATCAAAATGGTCTTGGGCTTCAAATAGTTACGTAGTAGTTTGGTTGGAGTAGTAGTTCCAGAATAAGGAGGTTTGTGAGGAACTGTGCTCCTGATGATCACGACCCTTGGCTTTGAGGAGCAGACGAAGAAGAATATTACTATTAGTAAGGAGGAAGTAGAAGCCCAAACGGAATAGTTGACGCAACTTTTCTACTATTCAATCAAGCACCTCGCGCTTGCTATTCCTCAATCAAACTCCGATTAACACGTTTTGCGTTGAATTCCCAACACCTGACAATTTTATAAATCTACGCGATGGGCTTTAGTGGCGAGTGCGAATGAGAGTCAGGGAAATTCCAGTAAATTATTTGAGCGACCCGTTTAAAATGAGTAGATCCTGGCGCATGACCAGTGACGAGTCAATTCAAACTGGCAATGTATTCGGACACACGGACTTACCAAGCATCAATATTTCATAGCGCCGCGCGGGTAATATCGGTTTAAACCGGCCGAGTCGTTATTGCACATCTGAACTTTATGGGGAGCCACCCCCGGTACATAAATTTGGAGAAGTGCACTGGTTTTATGGAAAGGTAAAATGTTTCACTATAACGTATTGATTTTATAAATTGACGCGCGGTTTTGTGCCTGTTGGTGTTTGCGTTTTTGAATGTTGATTATTTTGTAATTTTTCGTCCCGTAAAATCTTAGAGTAAACACCTAATGTAACCAACCATGAGATTGCCAGACTACGCACACAATTTAATGATTTTAGTAATGGTTTAGTAGGTAGTGTAAAATACTCCGGGGTACTCCGTGTTTACAAGTATACAGAAACTTTACCCTTATCGTGTTTTGGTATCCTCATGTTTAGGATCATTACATAAAAATCTTCGCAAGTAATTCTACTTTGTCTATCTATTTCCGAATACATAATAAGAACTACAGCCCTTAATCACCAATCACAAATCACCTATGACATTGTTCTTTAACAAATCAGGGAGCCTCTGCTTTTATATTGCCGACAGTAACAAATCTTTCAAGGTTCAACCCAGTTTCATCACTAATATGAAATTTTACTAAAGTAAGAAAATTATTTGTTTCTAAATTTCAAAGACAAAACGAATGTAAAAATAATGTTATTTTCTAGCATGCATAGCTGGTTGTATCGGTCAAAACATGTTCCAGGAGTCTTTTTTTATTTAGTAATCTCGCAGTTTTAACTCGTTATGATTTATTCGTCTTGGGGTATTTCATCATGTCCATTTTATTGCACTTGCTTGCGGGGCAGGGTGCAATCCCGCGCGTCCCCTTTCAATCTGCACTCTAATAAATAAAGGACAAAAAATGCCGCCCTCTTTTCTACTAATGTTTACTACTTTTTATGATGGGGTTTTGTTGTTTCGTCATTCTGGTTTAGGCTATGTGACTATTATTTAGATTTTTTATTAGGTATTTTAACACCCAGAGATCAATTTTGTCAACAAACTTAAAAGTTGTTATGGGATAATTTAATCCATTTGACTTCAGTATTTAAAATATGAAAATTTCCAAGATCATATCAAGATTCATTATCTAAATTATTATTTTTTACACAGTGTTTAACACGGTGTAAAACAAATGATGTTATTCTGCATTATTATCGTATAAGTAGGTAAGTAACAAATATTTAATTATTAGCCACTTCATATTTTCATCATTAAATATGCTCAAAATATGGAAGTTAAGTATAGAAATTACAACGAACTTAAACGTCATTGCTGAATTATATTGTGTATCTCCTTTTTTGCTTTGGAAAAAAAGTAGAACAAGTACTAAACAATAGATTAACCTTCATAGTTTTTTTAAAATGATTTGGGATTGTATGCTAACTATACTAATTACGAAATGATTGTAAATTTTACTGCATTTTTTCTGTGATTAGCAAATCTTACATATTTTGTAAAAGATAACGGTGATTTCGGAAAACTTATTTATCCTTTAGTAATCGCAAGTGGTACTCGACAGCCGTAAAATGTCCTCGTAAATAAATATAGAAAGCTACCTCACATACCTATACATATAGATATGCTTACCCACCCTCGATGAAAGACAGATATGTAAAAACGTAACGGGAGTCACTTCAATCAATACACGCTACTAGATGATATAAAAGCTTTCTTCTCATCTAAACAGGCGAAAATAATCTTTATAACGACACAGTCAAAGTTTACTTCTCGTGTTTGTATTCTAAGGATTTTCCTCCCAGACAATGTGAACAAACAAAATATCTTGCCAGTAAAAATGTGATCTTATAACAATGATGAATAGTAGGTTTTCGGTTGGAACGATCCAGGGTACTGTGGAAGAGTTAGTTTTTTTGTGAATATCAAAATATGAGCCCCCTTTTACAATCCTATTGTATCCGATATTGATCCTCATAATAGTTTGAGTCGCTGGTCCTCTCAGGGTCTTAATATGGGGGATAATAAAGAACGCTCCCACACTCGCCCTCGTGATTTATGTGCTTATAATTTTATAATATTTGCGACTATTTTGATGCGAAAAAGCATTGTCACGCTGACACAGAAGACGTTTTATGCCCTTAGTTATCGTACGACGATTAAAGTTACTAAAATCGAGTTACAAAGACTAAAATAAACCAAAACATAAAAATCTCGGGATAAAAATTAATGAGGTTCCAAGATTTGAGTTCCGAATATGCATTAAAAAAATCATTTACTATTAAAAGTGTATATACTTAACCAATAACCATCAGTTAACCCAGTGCATGGAGTGTTAGTTGACTAACTCGAGATTGTGCAAGTGGGTCTAAGCATCGTTTATACAAAATTGTATGTACCGTTTTTGATAACTACGTACCTATTATACTTTATCATTACCTTAACTGTAAATATATAGCAATACAAAAGAGCTTTTAACTTCTGACCTTAACTTTCGTATACTGTAAACATGGTCTCTTGATTGCAAATAATATTTATTTTGACATGACGCTACTTTCACATTGCACATTTCGCACGCTTCTTTTAGGTTTTGCTTAAAAACTACAGCAATTAAGGCTACTGTACAACATGCACTAATGATATGTGGCTGATTACTTTCCCACTCTATATAACTTTTTCGTCATTAGTACCTACACTAATTCTTACTTTGTTGGCTATTCTGATTATGAATAATTACTTAAAAGAAGAAAAATTGCTTGCGAAAAAGAGTCCTATTAGAGCGACACTGCACTGGCCCGACGCAAAAACATTTTTGCGAAATAGTACATTACGACACAAGTGCGAAAAACATGAAATTCGAAACGAGTGGCGATGTTTTAAAACACGACCGTGTTTTAAATCAACACGAGTTACGAATTTCATGTTTTGCAAAAAGCAAAAAGGAAATTCGAAACTCGTGTCGATTTAAACACTCCCTGCGATCGTGTTTTAATTAATCGCCACTCGTTTCGAACTTCATTTTTCCGCACTTATATCGTAATATGCTATTTCGCCGTTGCTTCCGCTTTAGTTCTCGTCTATTCAAAATATGATGGGCCCAACGTATCTAGTAGCATTCCACATCAACAACATATTACCCCATGACTCAAATAGTAACGAAATGCTGGCATCAAGCAAAAGTTTGTTACCATAAATTAATTATAATTACGTTATGAAGCAAACGTATAGGAAATATTAACGAAAGGTCATGTCAATAAGTAGTAATCGTAAAACAAATAAAAGTTAAAACATCATAAAACGCGATTAAACATAACAATTAACAATATTACAGAGCTAATTCGTGTATAACATAAACACTCAACAAATGCCGATTAGATTAACATCAGCGTGTACAATTAAGCCCATTGTTGGTGTAACCACTGTAGTGCTATAAATTAAAATGAATCGCGCACAGGAAATTAATATTTAAGTTATAAAAGTTATTTGCAGTGTATAATGTACATTTAAAAACACTAATTAAACTATTGTTTTCGTATATATTTCACGTTTCTAGACAAACTTGAAGGTTAGATAAAGTACGCGGGAAGAACATATGTACTTAGTCAATTTAGTAACTAATTTAGTAACATTTTGAAAATATATCTTTGATTGGATGTTTCGCTATCCATATGGTACATAATATATGTTTTTACATAACATAGGTATATGTATTATATTTGTAAGTATTTGTGTAAGATTATAATTGTAGTTTCAATTAATTTTAAGGTTTCGTTTCTTTTTTTTATGAAGACCTTGCACCAGATCTTTCTGTTTCGCCTATTGGTTGAATGCCATTTGCAACTATGTATTTGTATTGTGTAATAATGTTTAAATAAATAAATAAATCTATTTTTAAGTTATAAAAATATATTCACTATTTCCGTGTAAGTTTAGAACTTATTGCTACGATCATTTATTTTACTTTTAGTGAACGTTTACAAAAATTATACTAGTAATATATAATCCTTACCTAGGTACCTATTATAGGTGAAAGTAAGAGAATCTCCTGTTGCATTTGTTTTGTTTGTGTTCGCATTTTAAACATAACGTATTGTATCGTCTATTTGAATAGGTCACTCACTACTACAAATAACAGGTGACTTACTTAAATTGTTTACCTGTTTCATAATTCATAATCCACAAATATTTTTAAATTAGGATACGTAATAAGCAATAATGAATTAGGTTATAAGATATTTGCGACAACCCCTCTGGGCTACGCCGTAGCTGTATTACGAAACCGCGTAACGGGCGGGCGTTGACCTCGCGACCTGCGCTTGCGGCGCCCTCCTATACAGTGTTCCGGTAGAAAACAAAAGTAATGTAAACAAACCTAAAGTATATTTCATATTCACGCACTTTCAGAACACAATCTTGGTCTTATCATTATCATATACCCCTTAACTTGGCAGTGTATATTTAAAGATACATACTTTTTGACCCACTTTTTGTATTTTTTTAAAAGACAGATTTTTTTGCTCTACACAGCGGCGAGGAGGCTAGAACGCACGATTTTTTTAAAATTCTGTCAAGTTTAGGGTTAAAACCTTAAACCTTTAGTTCACATACATATTATAATAGTATTAACGTAAAAATAAATCTACTAATTTTTTTTTTTTTTTTTTTACCACGTCGGTGGCAAACAAGCATACGGCCCGCCTGATGGAAAGCAGTCACCGTAGCCTATGGGCGCTTGCAACCCCAGGGGTGTCACATGCGCGTTGCCGACCCAATAAGAACTTGTACACTCCTCTTTTGAAGAACCCCATACTGTAGTCCAACGGGAAAACCTCGGCAGGGAGCTCATTCCACAGACGGACCGTCCGCGGGAGGAAGTTCCTCTGAAACCGCACGGTGCGCGACCATTTAGGTTGCAAGGTGTGAGGATGAGCGCCCAGTCGGTGGCGAGCGGTGCGATGATGAAAAGTGGACGTTGGCATCATGTCGAACAGTTCTTCAGAGCACAACCCATTGTACAGACGATAGAACACACATAAGGAGGCGAAGTCTCTCCTTAGACTTAAGGGTTCAATACCGCCTGCGAGTCTGGGATCGTCGACTATTCGGACAGCTCGTCTCTGAACCGAGTCAAAGGGTGCAAGCTGGTATACAGGTGCTCCTGCCCAGAGGTGACAGCAATACTCCATATGGGGTCTGACTTGCGACTTATATAACAGAAGTCTTTGCCCCGGAGTAAAGTATCCCCTCGCTTTATTGAGCACCCCGAGCTTTTTGGATGCCAGCGTAGCTTTTCCCTCTAGGTGACATCGGAATTGGACGTCGTTGGAAATGTCGACTCCGAGGATCCCAATACTCCCTGACATGGTAAGAGCTGTGTCTTGGAACTTTGGAGCCACAGTAAATGGGGTTTTTTTAGCGGTAAACGCGCAAACTTGTGTCTTTGTGGGGTTGAACCTGACTAGGTTATCCCGACCCCATAACGAGACTCTAGATAAAGTGTTCTCGATGTCAGACACAAGTTTTCCGCGATTTTCCAGTACCACAGAGCGAGGGATATTAGCACGGCCTGTGTAAAAAGTATCCCCAGTACTGTCATCCGCATAGCAATGGAGGTCGCCGATAGACAACATGTCATTGATATGCAGAAGGAACAGCGTTGGGGATAGCACAGAGCCTTGCGGGACGCCAGCGTTTATGTCCATGCTATCAGAGCAGCTACCGTCTACTACGGCACGAATGCGTCTGCCGGACAAAAAGCTAGCAATCCATCTGCATAATCTCTCGGGCAGTCCATAAGATGGCAACTTCGACAAAAGGCCCCTATGCCAGACCCGATCGAACGCCTTCGCTATATCTAGGCTGACTGCCAAAGCCTCGCCTTGACTCTCAATGGCTGATGCCCAGCGGTGAGTGAGGTACACTAGAAGATCACCGGTAGAGCGACCGTGGCGAAAGCCATACTGGCGGTCGCTTATAAGATCGTGTTCTTCTAGGTAACCAAGGAGCTTAGCGTTAACTATACGCTCCATGACCTTAGAGAGAAGGGAGGTGATAGCGATAGGCCTATAATTCGATGGATCCGATCTGTCACCCTTTTTTGGAACAGGGTGCACAAGGGCCGTCTTCCACGAAGATGGAACTTCCCGTTTGATACTGGTCAAAGTCAAAGTCAAAGTCAAATAATTCTTTATTCAAATTGGAATAGCAACAAACTCTTTTGAATCGTCTAGATATGAAAACTACTTCCGGTTCGAACCCTACACCGCTGACCCAAGAAGAACCGGTAAGAAACTTGGCGGGAATTATTTTTTCAAACAATGATGGTACATCTTACAACTAACATGCATTAAAAAAATACATAAAATTGATTTTAAATAAATTGAAATATAATAATAATAACAAGAGATGTAAAGTCTCTAAAAGTCACAACATTTATAAGTAATAATTTATACAGAAGTAAGGTTTCTCTCCGAATAGGTATATAATAATAACATTATATAATGCACGTTTGGAGATGTATAGGGTCTCCAAGCGTAAATTATCGTAATTGAATGTCATGACTTTAACAAACTAATAATTAAATCCTAAATTACTCCCACGGTGTTTTATCATTCATGTAGTCTTGTGTACTATAATAAGCTTTAGATATAAGTTTACGCTTTACAAAATGCTTAAATTTGTTGACTGAAAATTCAGTAACATTTACTGGAAGTTTATTATAAAATCTTACACAATTACCCATGAATGATTTCCTAATTTTATGGAGCCGAGTGGCGGGTACTGCGAGCTTATGTTTGTTTCTAGTATTAATATTATGTATGTCACAGTTTTTCCTAAAATTAATAATATTTTTATGTACATACATAATATTCTCATAGATGTATTGAGAATACAATGTCATTATATTAATAACCTTAAACTTATCTCTAAGTGAGTCTCTAGGGCTCATTTTATATATCGCTCGAATAGCCCTCTTCTGCAGAACAAAAATAGTGTTAGTCTCTGAATTGGCAGCACTGCCCCATAATAAAATGCCATACGACATAATGCTATGAAAATAACTAAAATATACTAACCGAGCTGTATCGACGTCAGTTAATTGACGGATCTTGCTCACTGCAAAAGCTGCAGAACTCAGTTTATTCGAGAGATTAGATATGTGAGGACCCCACAGAAGCTTAGAGTCTAGTGTTATACCAAGAAAGACTGTACTTTCAACTATTTCCAATTCCTCACCTTTCACAAATATACTAGCCTGTTGATGTTTTACGTTACTTGTAACAAATTTAATACATTTAGTTTTTTTCTCATTCAACATTAAGTTATTCATATTAAACCAGTTTACTACTTTCGAAATAGCATTGTTTACATCATTCCAAGCTTGTTGCTGTCGTTTGACTTTAAAAATAAGTGAGGTGTCGTCAGCAAACAATACTATGTCATGGTGGGTCTCTATGAGATGTGGCAAGTCATTTATGTAGATAAGGAAAAGGAAAGGCCCCAATATAGATCCCTGTGGTACACCCGTGGAGACCAATGACCCCGGTGATCGCTGTCCATTCACATCAACCCTTTGTATTCTACCGCGTAAATAAGATTCCAGTAAATTTAACGCTAATCCTTTAACTCCATAATGGTCTAGCTTCCTGATCAATGTTTCATGACAAACGCAGTCGAAGGCCTTGGACAAATCACAGAAGATACCTAAAGCATCTCGTGATTCCTCCCAGGCATCAAATATTTGTTTAATTAATTCGACACCAGCGTCGGATGTTGAGCGCCCCCGAGTAAAACCAAATTGCTTGTTATGCATTAAATTGTTTACGTTAAAGTGCTTAGTTAATTGCGATAAAACTATTTTTTCAAAGATTTTGCTGAACGTTGGTAGCACAGATATAGGTCTAAAATTAGTGGGGTCAGAAGTGCTACCGGATTTGAATAAAGGAGTTACTTTACTATGTTTCATAAGATCAGGAAACTCACCACAATCAACACATTGATTAAATATTACTACCAATTCAGGTGCTACGATTTCAATAAGGGATTTGACGACATGAACAGAGACTCCCCAGAGGTCAGAAGTTTTTTTGACATTGATGGATTTAAATGCCTTTATTACATCTGAGATTTGAATATGTTCAAAATTAAAGTCGTTACTACACATAGGGACGTTATCTCTTAATAATATAGTGGCAGCCGAGGGTGATGAATTTAAATCCTTAGTTATGGAGACTGGTATATCGGTGAAAAAGTGCTCAAATTCTGTTGCTACTTCTAAACTTGACTCTATAATTTTGCCATTAATTTTTAATTTAGGATCGTGGAATCTGTGCTTTAATCGACCAGTCTCCGCATTAATCACTTTCCAGGTTGATTTAATGATGTCGGAACTATTTTTAATTTTTTGGGACAAATAATCGCGCTTAGCTTTATTACAATCAATCTTAAATTTCTTAGAATATTGTTTGACGTGTTCTTTAAATTCATCACTCGTATTAAACCGCCGTTCTTCATACAATGCATACAGTGCTCGTCTACGTTCATACAAGTCCGCAGTTGCCCACTCACTAAAAGCAGATGCACCACCAACCACAATTTTTTTGGAAGTGAATATTTTGTTGTAATGTTTCATAAAAATGTGAAAGAATGAATTATACATGTCATTGGAGTTAATGTTGGAAGACAGAGTAGGTAGCGTCTGCACTAAACTTTCTTTCATTCGTTCAACACGGCTTGTGGTTACTGGCACAAAAGTAATTTGTTTTCTAATGTTATTTTTCCTGATGGTCTCAAACGTTATTAATTGACCTAAATGATCTGACTCTAAATTACTGATTACTTTTTTATTAACAGGAAAAATATCAGTAAAAATGTTATCAATACAAGTCGCACTAGTTGCACTGATACGAGTAGGCTCCATAAAAATGTGGTTGAGTTTAGAAGACTTAAATAGATTCAACACTCTTGTACTTGTTGTTGAATTTTCTAAAAGGTTTACATTAAAGTCGCCGCATATAAGTAACTTCTTACCGCAAACTGATATTTTATGAAGCACAGATTCCATTACACTTTCAAATTGCTCAAAATTACTTAAAGGCGGCCTGTACACACATACAACAATAAATTTATCTAATTCAATAGCACTCAATTCTATAGTCCGTTCAACAGACAGAGAAACAATGTCCTTACGTTCCTTAAATTTTAATTGTTTATTTAAAATAATTAATGACCCACCATGTATGGAACTAAGTCTGTTAAACGAACTAGCCACCTGGTGATTATTAAACTGAGGCACCACTTCATTACTTTTTAACCAATGTTCAGTTATACATAGAATATCAATATTAAATTCATTTAAAAAAAGTTCAATCTGCAAATCTTTTCCTCTAATACACTGAATATTTTGATGAACCAGGTGGATGAGTTTTCTATTATTATTACAATTTTCAATTAATTTATTAGAGACTAATTTGCCAGAGATATGGCACTCTTTTGTCTTATCATTTAATTTAAATTATTGGTTAAAATTGGAACCAATTCCGAGTTCATAATTGATTGCTCAATAGGAGCACAGTTATTTGCCAAATTTTTGGCAGATATATCAAAACAATAGGATAGCGACAGAGCTATTTGTCTCTTACAATAATTAGAAAGGTAAAACTTACCTTTAGTCATAGAAATAATAGGAAAATAATACTTATTCTTATTAACATAATTGTTAATGTCAATTAGCCTAAACTTATTACTATAATTATATGTACACAGCTTGTACATGGTCAGATTTAAATTATATCTAGTATCATTTTCTGTCTTTGACATTTCATTACAGTATGGAAATGTAAACATGATAATCTCTTTAACTTTAAGAGTATTTAATTCTTCAAAGAATTTCATTAGACTATTTTTGTTCAAAACTCCTCGGCTCCCTACAAGAATGAGCAGGGTACTTTGTAAATTTAAATTACTGTCATCTAAAATTTGACGCAAAAGAGCCTGGAAAGAGCGAAGAGACGCGTTAACACAGGACACAACTCAGGAGCACAACGTTTAAGCACCACTGCAGGTATGCCGTCTGGCCCGCTCGACTTGTGAACGTTTAACGACAGCAACTCCCGCCGAACATCTTTCTGGGAGATGCGAATTTCTGGCATGGAGTGTGCGCACCGCGGGATGGTAGGCGGTATAATGCTGCCGTCATCGCTCACAGTCGAGTTCGAGGCAAAAAGAGCACCTAGAAGATCGGCTTTCTCTTTTGCACTATGGACCAGATTACCGTCAGCATTTCGCAGTGGTGGCAGGGACGACCGACAAAAGTTTCCCTCGGCAGCTTTGGCAAGTGACCAGAAGGCCCTACTCCCGGAAGGGTGGCCTGCAAGCTTCTCGCCAAATCTGCCGACAAAATCAAATTTTGCTCTGGCAACAGCTCTTTTGCAGGACCTCGAGGCAGCATTCAGTCTGCGTTTCGCATCAGAGACGTTCGGATCCTTATCAGTTACGGCCTTGGTCCAAGCCCTGTAAGCAGCCTGCTTTTGAACCGCAGCTTCTTTACAGGGCCGGTTAAACCAATTATTTTTCACGATGCGTCAAGTTAGAGAGAAAGCGAATATTTTGTAAGTCAGCCATATTTGTTTACATTTTTTTCATTTTCTACTGGCGGACGGTATACGAACTGTATGACAGACGCGACAAATAGGCAGTAACGTCGGATTGGTCGCAACCCCTCGACTACGCCGTAGCTGTATTACGTAATTGAGACGTGAAGGGCGTTGACCCCGCGACCTGCGCTTACGTCGCTCTACTTCCAACCTGCATGACAGATATGAGAGTTAGTCTGTTCAGAATGTGAAGGCTCGTGATATATATGGACGTGCCTTGGTGCCCGACGCCTTCACTTTCCGCTCAGAGTCTAGACATAAATGTTAAGTTGGTCGCAAGTCGCAACCTCTACTTTGCTATGTAATTCAATAGTAAGGACGTTGACCCCGGGACCTGCGTTTCCGCCTGCAGTGACAGACACGTCAGTTAGGCATTAATGATGGCATATTGGCCGTAATCCCTCAGCTTCGCCGTAGCTAAGCTAAGTTACGCAATTTAAGCGTGAAGGGTGTTGAGTTGACCCCGCAACCTGCGTTTGCGCCTGCAACCTGCGTGGCAGACACAACAGTTTGGCATTCATGTTGGCATATTGGCCGTAATCCCTCAGCTACGCCGTAGCTACGTTACACAACTCAAACGTGAAGGGCGTTGACCCCGCGACCTGCGTATGCGCCTGCACCCTGCGTGACAGACACGACAGTTAGGCATTCATGTTGGTATATTGGCCGTAATCCCTCAGCTACGCCGTAGCTACGTTACGCAAATCAAACGTGAAGGGCGTTGACCCCATGACCTGCGTTTGCGCCTGCACCCTGCGTGACAGACACGACAGTTAGGCATTCATGTTGGTATATTGGCCGTAATCCCTCAGCTACGCCGTAGCTACGTTACACAACTCAAACGTGAAGGGCGTTGACCCCGCGACCTGCGTATGCGCCTGCACCCTGCGTGACAGACACGACAGTTAGGCATTCATGTTGGCATATGGGCCGTAATCCCCCAGCTACGTCGTAGCTACGTTACGTAATTCAAACGTGAAGGGCGTCGATCCCATGACCTGCGTTTGCGCCTCCACTCAGCGCGGCAGACACGACAGTTAGGCATTCATGTTGGCGTATTGGCCGTAATCCCTCAGCTACGCCGTAGCTACGTTACGCAATTGTAACGTGAAGGGCGTTGACCCCATGACCTGCGTTTGCTCCTGCACCCTGCGTTGCAGACACGACAGTTAGGCATTCATGTTGGCATATTGGCCGTAATCCCTCAGCTACGCCGTAGCGTAGCTACGTTACGCAATTGTAACGTGAAGGGCATTGACCCCGCGACCTGCGCCCGCACTGCCCTACTCCGCTCGACCTGCGAGCTTGTACACAGTTAGGTATTCGTGTAACCAGTTCGTTTCCATCGAACGCCATATATGTGTGTTGTTCTGGAGATATAGTTTTGCTTAAGCTGTCAATAGAGCCGCAGATTATTTTATTATTAATAAATACCTGTAGGCACCCTGTTTAAATACAGGTTATCGTTGTTGCCAGGTTTAAGCAAGTACCAAAGGTACTTGTTAGTCACACGATAAATGGTAAAATCGAAAACATCATACTCGTAAGCCACCTGTGCGATCGAGCTGATTAAACTCGAAACTTGGGAAACAGACGACTTCATAGACATGAGACTAAAGGTCAATTGTATACATGCCCTTAATAGCCTCTATCTAGGTACTGAATTTTAACGAAATTGTTAAAGCCGTTTCTAACATTCCCAAAATAAACGATTATAAAAGAGATATCTATAGCTATAAGAGATGCTCGATTAAAAGTATGAGATGAATTACCTACGAGTATATGTAGTATTTTTATTGAACAATGCTGATCATTCTAATTTTGAACTCACATTCAGTTTCCGTTGGATCCAGTGTTCTCGAACGGAATCAAATTCATAACCTGATGCCAAATTATTGTTGGGCCCTGTGATTCTTTTTTTTTACTTAACTTTTCTGAGTCTGCAGTCTATGAGATGCCCGTAGGACATGTTTGCTCGTTAACTGACCATCGGCGCTACCCATAGATTACCATCAATAGACTTCACACCGCACTTTATTAGTTTGTTACCTAGAAATCAATGTAAAATTGGGAATAAGAATATACTCGTACTAAGTCTTCTTCTTCTTCTTCTCTGTCGTTTCGCTCTTGGCAGAGCGGTCGTGGTCACGTTGAGGCGTCCACGTCGGTGGTAGAGGCGGTCACAGCTCTTCGCACGATCTCCCGCCATCTCTCCCTGTTGGCCGACTGTCTGGCGCATTCAGCTACGTGGCTTCCTACTGCAGATTTGACTTGGTCAGTCCAGCGCATAGGTGATCGTACTAAGTAATTAACTTTAAATTTTGTAAAAAAATAAGATAAAAATCATAAAACGACCGAAAGCTTTTTCAGGTAACATAGGTAAATGTTTAATTGAAAGCAATAACTACTTAAGAATAATATTGATTACAAACTAAATATTAAAAATAAATAAATAAAAGTAATTTTAAAATACCTATCAACTTAAACAAAATTAAACATACAAAAAACAACTTAAAAGAAGCTACCGATCTTAACCGCCCCGTTTTGGTTCCCGACGCAAAGGTGCCCATCACAATCGAAGCATTTCCGCGCTGAATCTTTTTATTGGAACTGAACTATAATATGCACTACCTAATTTTAAACAATCCGATTTATATGGTAGAAGTGTTGATCAAGATATAAGTGTGGTGGGTTTTGATATCTTACTCAGATTCGCGAGAGTCTATATTAATTCGCATAATTTATTACGCATACTTCAAATTGGCACAGCGTTGTTAAGCATACTATTTAAGTGGCATAAGCATAATTTCGCATAAACGATTACGCATAATGTATTTACGTATAACGTAAACTATCATAACGATGATTTGTAATAATTAGGATGAGCATAATACTAATTGGTATACTTAATGAAAGGTATAAAATATAATAAAGAAAATAATAATGACCGATCATAGATTGCGTAGCGAAACCGATACTATATAGGTACCTAATATTTTTGCCAAGTTACTGTCAATTAGTATGTATTCATTATATTATTATATATTGCTTCCAATTTAAAACTAGTTTAGACTTTTTTTTTACTTCTGCGTTGTGCGTAGGTATAACTGTTAATGTTTAGGTCTTGACATATTTTATTGACTGACATACATGTATACCTACTTATATTTTTATAGTAAATATTGATTATTACACATTTTTACCCTAGCAATTTAAAATGTTCATAAATACGGCGTGTGTATTTTATACGGAATACAGTTATCGTTTTGTGATCGTAGAAATCATGGTATAGGTAAATAGGTTCCCTAGATCCTATTTTAAGCATCATATTAAAATATACGCCCGTATTAAATAGGTACACACTCTGTACTGTGCTCCTCATGCGCCTACCAAGATGTGATTTCTTTACTAATAAAATTGATTATTAAATGCCTAATGTTTTATTTAATTGATTGTATCTGACGTGTTCATTAGGATGTGTAGGAGATATCGACGAAAGCTAGGCTTTAACTTCGCTTCGTCGCTCCTGCTTATTAGTCTTTTGAACTTAAACTTACTGTCTTGGTTTTACCCTGATCTGCCTCATTAGCTTGATTTCTAAGTTTATGCTAATCCATATTAGGACGAATAAAGTTATGTTTAATAATGTTATGCATATTTCAATTATGCATAATCAGTAATATGCGTATTAAGCATTATGGAATTTTATTATTTTGCCTATTCAATATTATGCTTAATTATTTATGCCAAATCCGTTATGCGAATTCATATTAGGACTATTAATATTAGGCATATTAAAGGGGACCCGATTCGCGAGCTATGTCGATCCTAGTAGGATAAAAAAGTCTTGCGACTCTTTTTCCCCATTCTTCCATACACTTTGTATCGTGTTAACGGAAATTAAAAAAAAAATTAAACTTGTGATATTTTTACCATTTTTGTGATTTTTGTATTCCACATTTCACATCGAATAATCTGCTTATAAATTACATGAAAAAAACCTTATGACGAAGCCTGTTGCGGATTGCTTTATTGTTCGTTTTGTGCTGCGTATTTTTTTTGTTCCCACTTGACGAAGTCTGCAAAATTTCTGAGTTTTTAAACTTGTGTATTTAACACAAGTTTAAAAACTCAGAAATTTTGCACTTACCCAACTTACCCACTTTTATTTGAGCTTTTATTTAAAAAGCTCAAATAAAAGTGGGTAACACAACTTGAAATAAAATCGCCCACATTGACGCCGACGTTGGCTTGGGTCGCCTCGGACCTGCGCACGCGACGCCCGCGGCTGCGCAAGCGCAATTGATTTCCGCGTCGCTCATCTGATTGCGCACCGGTAAACGAGGGCGCTTGTCCATAGTCCTTGTTACACTCCGATAAATAATTATTCTTTATATACAAGTTTTTTTAAATTGGACCGTAGCCTAGTTGGTAGTGACCCTGCCTACGAAGCTAGAGGTTCCGGGTTCGAATCCCGGCGAGGGTATTATTTGTGTATTTATTTTTCCTTGGTTATGGCTCTATCTATTATATACATCGTCGCCTGGTACCCACATCACGAGCCTTAATTGAGCTTACCGTGGGACTCGGTCGATTTGTGTAAGATGTCCCATGTTTTTTTTTTTATTTGCCTTAAATTTAAGAAAAGCTTATTAAGGTCAAATGTAACTAACTACGTGTCTTAACTATTACTGTTCTATAGTTATTAAAAAATAAGTTTACTTATGTAATTTGCATATTTTTATTTTAAATAAGGATTCGGGAATTTGAATTGAATACCGAAAGCTTCTTGGCCTAAAAATCTATAATAGATTAAGCTTTTTTAAGCTTCGAATTATGTCTCCAGAGTATTAAATATTATATCTAGACTAATGAATATTATATCGCGATATCTAAATTGTGGCTACAGATTTGTAAATTAAAAAAAAAGCAATGTCGGAAGAATACTTAATTATGATTTGTACAGGTACCTATTCAAACCTTTTCGAATATGTAACTGTGAATTGGAAAAATGTCCCGCATTAAAATAAAAAGACATTAATGTTGGCTCCAGATATATGTAACAAAATAATGGGCTGATTAAGTAATACCTAAATGGACCTAGTCTACCATTTCCGCCATTGTTATTAAAAACCAGCGCCACTGTCATACAATTCGCTGACCTTAAAATAAAAATCTAAACATTTATGTCTAATATTCACTTTACATTTTAGTAAGCAGGTAAGTATTATCTAAATCCACTAAGTTGATACCTTAAAAAAATAATTTTGTGTCACAGCTCTTACAAAAACAATACCAATTCCATTTTACCCTCATCATGAATTCACTTAGAACTTAATTCCATTTTATCTGAAAATGAAACTACTAACATTTCAGCAACAATACTTTTCCAATATGCATGAAAAATGCTAGGTCATTGAACTCTCAATCACTTAGCTGGGCTGATAACGTTGACCTTTTGCAGAATAAAAAAAGTCTTAAAATTGAAACCCTTTGTTTTTAAGTTAAATATAGTTTAAAAGTCTTTACTTTGAGTTTAGAGTCACTCGCGTTACATCGTGCTATTTTTACCTACTAAGTAATGACGACTACGTAGGTACATTTAATGTGAAAGGTTGTATGTTTAAATGTGTCCTCTTCCATGGTTTGATTAATTAAAAATGTATATTGAATCATATTACATCATCAGCCCGTCTCAGTCCACTGCTGAACGTCCTACGAACGCATTAGGAGGTAAATATCCAACGCCACGATGGTCAAACGGATTGGCGATCGCAGTAGTGTGTCCATTATGATGACGCTGCTGCCCATCGTCAATCATGTATCAAGGAATTGTCAAAGACACTTCAATCCATTAATCGACTCTTACGACACCCACGGGAATAGTTGGGGTGGTGACAAATGAACGCCGTGTGGTGACGGCAGTTTATTGATTCATGTATAATTAAAGTTCATTTACAAAAAAAAAGTCGTCTATTGTTAACATTTGTTTAATGACTTTTACAACCTCATAGAAATAAAATATTGAATACTTTCTTTGGTTACCGCGATTACACATGAAATAAAACTATGAAAACGGATAAACTCGCGGATGTCATCCGCAGACCTCGAACCCTGTAATGTCTTCGAAACGTCGGAATGAAGTTAAAATTAGTTAACATACGTGAGTTTATCAGTCTTCATAGTTTTAAAATATTGAATTTTAAACTATGTAAACTGTAAGAGGTAATGGACTAGTACCCGCCCGCGGGGAAACATGACATTGCTGGCGTGCTGATCGGCCGTCAATACGTTACTTAGTGCCCAGGAAGAAATTCAATTGTACTGAATATTATTTTGTTGCTTGTTACTACATTGTGTAGGTATGCGATTAAGAGGCTCGTTACTTTGGCACTATATTTAAAAAAGATGATTCATATTTTAAATAATAATATATTTTTCATCACACTTGCTGTCTAAGCGCGCCATTGCTTGCATGCGTAGCGGGAGTAATGGAAAAGTGAAATTCCCTAGGGAGTAGGTAATAGAAATGTCAGAACGTTATTTAATAATATTTTTTCTCAAAACTTTTTTTTTTGTCAGCAAGTGTGATGAAAGACATTGTATGCATCACGGTCTGTAAGCGGAATACTAACTCGAGTCATTAAAAGACTCTGGTTCTTGGACTTCTAACACTCTGGTTAGTAATTCCGTACCTACTTACCTCCCTTGATGCACAATGCACTAATATTATTTATTATACCTCAACATATCAGCCGAAAGACGTCCACTGCTGAACATAGGCCTCGCCCAAAGATTGCCACAATGGCCGGTCCTGCGCCACCCGCATCCAGCGACCTTCACCAAGTCATCAGTCCACCTAGTTTGGGGCCTGCCCACGCTGCGCCTTCCGGTACGTGGTCGCCACTCGAGATCCTTTCCGCTCCAACGGCCATCGGTTCTACGTAAAATGTGCGTAACCGTGTGCAGTTAGCGGTATTATGCTTACTGCCTGCCAACAGCCATACTGCAATTGTATACCTACGATAAGCGATAAGTCACGTAACCATATTAATGTATGGAAATGGTCACGTGTCTTATGGTTCGAATCAGTCTGTCATTCTCATACATTGGCATGTTTGCTAGGCTTGCTGGTGTTTCTCAACAATTCAGTCATGACGTTTGGTTATTGGAAATCATGAAAAAAACAATCAAAAGTACCTACCTAGTGGATATTAATAACACAGAGGCCGGGAAAATGAGGATTTCCAGCCAAGTTGGTATATACCCGGATATGTAACGAGACCGGGAATCCGTTTTCACGACGAGGCATGTATAGTGCTTTTCTCAAACATACAAAGAAATACAAAAAAAAACAATGACAATGTTGTCGAAATTAAAAAAAAAGTTACTTTGCAGGCCTAGGCCTGAAAAGTGTTATGAAATTCCATTTCCGTCCCAGTGAGTTACTGCGCCCTAAAAGCGATACTTCCGAGTCTATTTTAAGGAACGTAACTAGACAATAGGTATTTCATTGCATGTTTGAGAAAAATATTGTTTATCACCCGTAGACTACGAATCCTGTTGAGTGTTTGAAACGTCAGGACCTAGTTACATTTAATAAATTTAATATAGTTTTAACTGTTCTTCTACTAAGCAATAAAAGTTCATTAAAAAAATCATACCACTGAACAGTTTGAACTCTACTCTCTACTTTTCTTTCTGTTCTTAAGAGTACTTTCTTGGGGTGTACAATTGTACAATCGACAACACAGCTGTGGATACAGACAAAGTGCCAGAAATATGTATACACACCTTTATGTCCAGGCAATAAAGTTCTGTTTACATATTTTTGGCACTTTGCCTGTGTTCACAGGTGTGTTGTTGATTGTACATTGCATTTTGCCTCATCAGTCAAGTGAATACGTGTATTAACTACATTAAATTTATGAATTATGTTCTAATGCAGTTTTTTTCTGGTTTCATAAGAACGAAACATTTTATAAAAGCATAATTTCAATAGAATTAATTACTTGTGCATTTACGAGTACATACAGAATGATTTTTTATTCACCTGCCAAACTTAATAAATCAGATGCTCCATACATCTCCGTCTATTAATATCTTAGAGTTTGTATGGAGCATCTGATTTTTTTTTCTCGAATCTGATGTCAGTTCCATAGTGAAAGTTTATCAGTATGATTTCAGAATTTTATTAACCCTCTATTTGAACGTTGAATAAATCCATTCCATATAAAAAATCTAGTGGCACCACATTGTCATCAAAAGTCGCTAGATGGCGTATAGTCCAACGTTTACAGCCATACCATGAATAAATAATAATCATTGCAATTTATTATTTAGTAAAACAGCAATCAAAGAGCACATCATGACTTTGTAGGTAACTACTTAACGGGAATATATCGAACTGATCGTCTGAGAAAATCCACTTGCAACTTTGTACCCTCGTATTTCAATAGGATATTTTAAATAGAAAAACAACCTTATTCATTAGACAGTAAGATCCATATTAAAAACCGACGTGAGAAAGAGTTAGGAGGTCGTGTAAGCGAGCAGCCGAAATGTAATGGTTACAATACCGCAGTTACAAAATTTGATTAGCGGAATGGTCACGTCGGAATTCGTCTATGGCCGTGCATGCGAGAAGATGATTTGGATGCGGTATTTTTACCTTAAGGTGGTTTGATTTCCATATAGTTATCAAGTAATTCAATACTTTTACTAAAGGGTGTCCCAAAAATAACGCAAGATTTGAAATCGATGAAAAATACTTTTTTCTTGTTTGATTTTTTTATTTCTTGATGTAATTATAAAGTACAAAGAATAGGATTTAGTATGGTAAAGCATGCCGAGAAATTACTCCGAAAGCTTTGCTGTGATTAACACTTCTTTGTTCAAATTTTCTATGAAATTTTCATAATTGTTGGTGAATTTCGTTGCTGCAGTGTGGAATCCCCTTCTTCGAACCATGGGCGATCGAGAGCTTGCTGACAAAGAACTTTGACTATTAATAGCCCCATAAAAAATAAACAGTTATGTTAAATCGCAATATTTGGGATTCACTGAAATGATGGGAAAACGGCCAGAAAATGGAGTCAAAACCTTTTTTCGTCAAGGAGACCAGGGCTGCAGGGAAATTTACAATTACAACACTTAATCCTATTCTATGTACTTTGTGTCAGGGAAAAAATGGAATATAATATATACTTTGAATAAGTAGTATTTTTCATTAGTCTGAAAAAGCCCGTAAAACTTTTTTCGTTAACAATGAAATATGAATTATTTTTTTGTATGAAATCTTTACATTTAAATTAAATATTAGTAAACAGATGAATACGTTTGCTAATAATTAATCATTTAAGAATTGTTCAGTGTGAAGGAGATCTAAGTAACGCACGGGCACTTAGACCTCTCTATACGCAATTAGGTTCTAATTCGCATATCAAACCACGTACCGCACGTACTACCCCGTACGGATGTAATGAATATTATCATCGGCTAAAGCACCCGTGTTTTTCACATAAAGCGGAGTGAAAGACAAGACATAATAACATGTTCTTAAACATCGTTAACACGTTGATACCAAGCATTAAGTGTTCGTAAATACCATATTCGTCTGGAAGCTCGTTATAAAATACCTCATCCAAAAGTACTTAGCTCCGGGCGTGAGTTTGGTCGTCCAGAGGCAAGTGAAACGGTACTGCGGGCGACGACCCGAGATGGCCGATAACTCATCGCTGTATTTATTCACTATTACCGAATCGTGCGCAGCGTGGAATGCCGGGATGAGGGACATGTGCCGCCGTGTAGCAGGTTCAACCAATTGAAGTAGACTATACTAGCATAAGGGAGAAGGACGAAGCCTGTTGCGGATTACTTTGTTGTGTAAAAAATGACGATGCCTGGGTGCTTAGACAAGTTAAGCTTAAACGTCAACCGTAAACGAAAAACAGCTAACTGTCTTTGTCGCACTAATATGAAAGAGTGACAGAGAGGTAAAATTACGATACGCTACTAAGCTTTACCGATTGGCAACTTGGCTAAGCATTCTGCTGCTGATCATATCTATATCTGACGAAGCCTGCGTTGCGAATTCTAATTTGTGGAAATGATTTATTTTGCCATTTGAATACAGATTATTTTTTTCATTGGAGTCCTAGGCCAAGTACATTGTGATATTGACAAGTATTAAGGGTGCATTCAGACCAAACGAGCATTCGCTATTCTATCCCCCACTCTACGAAATCAACGAATCACGTTTTGTGTAACGATCGAATTTCGTAGAGTAGGGGGTTAGAATAGCGAATAGCTCGTTTGGTCTGAATGCACCTTAAGAGATTTGTTACAAATAGGTTTATGGCGTTACTTTAACATAATCCTCATTCTCAAGTTTCCTAGGGCTCTAATTAGTTGTATGTACAATAAACAGGGATTGAACCAGTTGTCAATCGTATCTGTGGGCTTATGATGATACCGCGTCTAATCGTTTCTCAGCGTTGCTGTCACGTTCTAACACGTATACAAGTGCGAGAGTGACGCATAGCACAATGAAAGGAAATAACTGGACCATCATAACTTCATAAACCATAGTATAGTACAATACTTTATATTACAGTACGTCTGGCAACCGTATTAGGCGCAATCCTGCGATGGACGTACATATTTCTGATGATCAATACAATACAATTCAGTCATTAGTCATAGAGCAAGTAATCAAGTGTCCTGGATCCTTAACCAAGTCGCCAATCGCTAACGCTTAGTAGCGTATCGTAGTTTTCCCTCTCTGTCACTCTTTCATATTAATGCGACAAAGACAGTTAGCTGCATTTCGTTTACAATTGACGATTAAGCGTTAGCGATTGGCAACGCTTATCATGAACAACGCTGCATCTTTAGACAATATCTTGTCGTAATTTGAATTCTAACAATGAAGCACTAGAATTCCGATTGCAAGCGTGTACTATTTTGGAATACAGAGTTGTTCATGATAAGCGTCGACTTATCGAAACACCCTGGTAACGTAAATATAGCAGATATTATTGGATAACTTGACATTATTGTAGAGCTAAGTTACGAATAATGGTAAGAAACTCAATGATCCCAGTTCACAAGTAGAACAAGTATGTTCCTTTTTCCCGAGTCTACCGGGATTACTTGTTGCGCAGACACGGGCATTACGAGATAGCTACGCCTTACTGTCTTGGCGTAGGAGTAATGGGTTGATATACTCTACGTCAAAGATATCTTTACGGTTTAGGTCCCAAATATATATTCACACGACTCTATTGCCTTGATATTAAGGTCGTGTAAATATGTTTTTGGCACTTGTCGTAACCATATCTTTGAAATCGACTGTAACTAGATTTTGGGTTATAACCAGTTTATATTTAGATTTAGATTGTTGAGTGGATGAAGTTCCTTAGGGAGTAGACAAAGAGCCGGCAAAAACATAAGGATTACGATAAAAATTATTCATGTCAATATTAAATATCTTAATTTTATTCGACAGTGACAGGCACGTTTATTCTGCAAACATGCTGTTAGATCAAAGAAATTTGCAAAATTAGGATGAGCTATGCGTTCAAAATACTGCGTGGTTTTCTTCATATGCTATAACTTTAAGGGAAGCTTATTTAGGTCAAATATAATTAATTTCTCTAAGAAACTAGTGTTTTAACTCTTACCGTTATTGAGTTATTAAAAAAATAAGTTTAATCACTGAACATGTGTATTGCAACCTTAATTATACTCTAATGTTACTTATTTTGACATGTGCCGTCAGTCACCTAAGATTAACTTTTATTTTATTCTTAAGGTTCTCTCACACTTACCATTTCACTTATTATGTATGAAAACAAAAAAAAAATTATCGAATTTTCCAAAAGCCGATATACCAGACAACTTCTATTAATGGCCCAAGTAACCTGTCTAATTTATCGCAAATCGAAACGAACACCCTGTATACTTAATTATATTTCTAGCTACAAACGAAAATAGCATCATTGACAATGACGCGTATGACAATGACGCGTCAGCAAACAATCTTAATCTATCATCTATTGAGATTTTCTTTATAAATGAATTTCTGGAAAATGGCTCTTGATTTGGCACAGTAGTAATATAGGTAGGATATTTCCCCATAGGATTCATGGGGAAATATCTGTCTAATCGCAAATCCAACATAATAAAATCATGTATTGATTTAAACTATCACGATTATATCATTTGTACATATATTTTAAACGACAAACATGACTTAATCGCGTAAACTTACGTTTAATATTATCCTGACGTTTCGGGCGTGACGTTACATCCGTGGTCGCATGCATACTACTTCACTATAAAGGTCTCTGCCCACTAGACCGTACCATACCATGACCGTGGCATGAACGTATCAGACAAAAAAATATTATTTGTACGGAAAAATATGAGACGGTGTTGGCCGGCGCCGGAAAGTCCTAGTGGGCATAGTCTCATACTTCAATACAAAGAATAGTTTTTTTGCCTGATACGTTCATGCTACGGTCATGGTATGGTACGGTTGTGACGTTAAATTGAGAGATGTTTTTATCCTTATCCTTTCCCTACAACTCCTTGCTAGAAACCTACTTTTCCGGTTAAAGAGTGTGGGCGCCATCAACAACGACAATATTATACGTAAAATTGTCACGAAACGCAATTAAACATTAATTAAGCAGTAAGTGAGACACATTGGCAGCGATCTGGAGCATATAGTCTTTTTTGCGCTCTGTCTACTGAAGTCGCGGACAGAAAAGTATTAACCGTGAAATTTATTTACAGATGCTTTAATGCCATCGAGTTTTTACACCGTTTAGGTATCTTAATTAATCGCCAATTAAAATTAAAAGTAGTTCAGATAAAGTTTCAACAAAAAGTAGTTTGAAGAACTTTACGGATACTTTAACGTATTATTGCTGCATAAGAAAATAATGATTGTGTGTTGGTAAAACTATGAAGTACCTAAATAACTAATTATATCCTGTTACTTGGCTATAATTAAGGTCCGACCGAGATCTCGGTCTCGGTCTCGGTCCCGGCATTCTCGGCCAAAAATCGAGCCGATATATCCCTCTCGGCTCTCGGCCAAAAATGGCCGGGACTCTCGGCCGTGGCCGAGATTTGTAATAAGTTGTATATAATCACTCACGAACTTACTGCGATTTTATTGGTCTCATATTGACATGAACTGACTTCAATTTCACTTTGAAAGGAACGGAAAGAATAATTTAGAGTACCTAAGCGACTCCTATCATACTATCGATAAAAATACCTAAAATTCGAATACCGGTTTGTGGGGTACCTACATAAAGAAAAATTAAAAAAAAGAAAATATCCGAAAAAAATTGCTGTATTTAGTTTGACGTTGGACTTACTATAGGTATTTGCTAGGGATTTTTTATGTAATTTATACGTTTTTTATCCTTCCTACCAAGTCTCGGTCTCGGCCGAGACTAAAATATGGGTCTCGGTAGGACCTTTAGTATAATATTGGCTACATAGTCGGTAAGCTCTAGTATGACATTATCCTTACAGAGCTTACCTTTTTACACGATATTGCATTATCCCTGACTGCATGTGAGTACCTAAAGATTGTAAGGGTAGTATAATTTTGTCATCGTGTCAGCTAGAAAGCCAGAACAATTTTTACGATTTATTGATACAGTCACTGTATCAATAAATACATAGTATGAATGTGATGAATTTTTAGACGCATATTACATAGTTTAAGGACTTGATTTTCATAGCCAAAATATACACATAACAAAATATACAATCAAAGTAGCCAAATAGTTCGGTACTATTTGGCTACTATAAATGCTTAGTAGCAGTCATAGTAGCCAAATAGTACCGAACTATTTGGCTACTTTGATTGTGACAATCGGCCTCATCACAATGACAATCAATATCGAAAAAGGCAGTAACTTCATAATAATTATGATTGTCAGTATGACAAAGTACATAAATACAGGGTGTTACACCACCCACTGAAATCCTTGACCGGGGTGATTTTGTAGGCTATACTGAACAACTTTTACTATGGGGCCAATCACGAAATCTAAAAAAAAATGTGTTTTTCATACATTGTGACCGATCGATAACGACATTTTGTATAAAAAAGCCAATTTTTTTTTCATATTTCTGGGTTAGCTCCATAGTAAAAGTTGTTCAGTATAATCTGCCAAATCACCCCGTTCAAGGTTTTCAGTAGATAGTGTAAGGTGTAACACGTTGTATAAGCACATTATTTTATTGTACCTTACAAAGTAGGTATTCTTCTGTGTAAATTTTACATTGACCTTTGTCGCCGGTACAAAAAGGGCGACGGATTATTTTGGTAACTATTGCTCGCTACCAATACCAACTACGATAAAAATAAACACCTTAATGACATTCCAAAACGGGTTTTGTATTACAGAACACTTCGGCAATAAATAACAACATTCCATAACAGTATCATCGGTTGTTCAAACACTCATTGGGCGTTAATCAGGCCAGCAATTAGAGGCTTGATCGGAACGAGCCGTCCGGTGCTAACCATAACGTAACTGTTGATTAAAAGTATGAAATAGGTAAATACCTAGTTAGTTTTTGGTCCGTTGCTTGATATTGGTTTGCCTCTAACTCTCCTATCTCCTATCTTTCCCTCCTGGTGGCTTTCATGTTAACCAGAACGTCACGGCAACAACGACAAACAATCAACAAGGGACCATCCAGGGGTGAATAAGCCTACAGAATAGTCTTGAAGGAGTGATCATATCGAATCAAATTCAGTGAAAGAAAATGTGGAAGCCGTGTTGTGTCGAATGGACATAATTGTAATGCAGGCCAGAAAGATGGAAGATACTTCACCTTCATAAGAACAACTCTTAAGTTTATGATGATGATAAGTTAGTTTTTGGAAAAAGGGGCGTTTTGTTGCAATAACAGATGGTGTTCTTCTGCATTTCATAGTATGATGAGAAAAATTACCAGGAAATGTATGATAAATATAAACATCACTAAGCACACAATTGCGCGATGAAGAACTCACTACATGAAATAGCGACATCTTCCGGGAAATTTGAGGATCAGAGCTAAATTCGCAGCAAGGCTTTATCATATGTGCGTACCTGTTTCGCATTTATTTAGTTAAGTTACTCGCCGCAGCAAGTTCACTATTAGAGAGAGATGCCTAACATTTTCAGTGTCGTTTGCCATTAGCAAGCGATAAGTGCAGTAAACAGGTTGCATATATTGCTTATATCGGTGTGATATTGAAATGCTCGAACCAGTTTGCCGCCGGGCGTGCCAGGGAACGCGGTGACCCCGACGGACTCCTAGGGAATACAGAATCGCGCCTAAGGATCTATTCCTACAGCACTCTAAATACAAGTATAGGTTTAGCAGCATACTGTGAAGTGGATCTGATAGGGTTGCCATTTGTCGAGCTATTGGCGTAGGTATATACTGTCAACAGAAGCAGCTTATCAGAAAAATATTAATTCCTGAAGAATAATTAGAAGTAGTTCCAAGATTATTATTTAAAGCCGAAACTCCAAAACTGGTTCCGCTTCTGATATTTGAAGAGCTTGGGCAAATTCGATGGAGCAAATAAATTTATTCAAGTTATATAATTTGATTTGTGTTTTAAAAGTAATACAACTTTATAGTATCCACTAATCCTCTTGTTCAAAAACGTCTTCTATCTTAACAAGCCGCCAAGTATTGTTTGTCCCTTTCAATCTTATCAATATGTCTGTACTTAACACTGAAAGGGATAAACAATATATAGAGGTTTGTTAAATTAGGAGACGTTAATGAATAAAGGGGTTAGAACAGTAACTGTTATTGTCCGATAATTTGGGTATGTCTGCGGCCAGTAGGCTTATGATCAGAGCCCGGAAAATCCATAGCAAAACAAAAAACTGTCGGACTGGCGGACGTGATTAACATATAAACTTACTCGACATCAATAATAGTACATTTCGATACAAATGCAAAAAAAAAAAATTCTACGCGGGTGAAAGTTGGAGCCCGAGTGAAACGAGAGCGACAATCACCCGAGTTAAAAAGAAGTTTGTACACGTGTATCGAACGACTTTTTCATAACAAGTGCCTTAAAAAGAGAAATTTACGCACGCGAAGCGTGTGAAAAGTTTACTTTTCCGCACTAGTTAGGAAAAAATGTTTCTCACCCTAGTTTGATTGCGACAGTCTTTTGTTTTGCTATGGATTTTCCGGGCTCTGCTTATGATGGTTCCGTGTTAATCGTTTATCGGCGTTGCCATCGCGTTCTCACGAGTATGCAAGTGCAAGGGTGACGGGTAGCACGATGAATGATAAACACTTGACCATCATGAGCCACCTGGTAAATGAGTCACGGCAATTAGACCTGAGACATAATTTTATTTATTGTGTAGGTAGGTATATATTCAGTCAGTGCGTAAGTATTTAATGAAAGTCTCGTGGATAGGATTCGT
This sequence comes from Thaumatotibia leucotreta, assembly GCA_025490895.1. Classification (NCBI taxonomy): domain Eukaryota; kingdom Metazoa; phylum Arthropoda; class Insecta; order Lepidoptera; family Tortricidae; genus Thaumatotibia; species Thaumatotibia leucotreta. The sequence continues at coordinate 5,866 of JALPQI010004346.1, read as the reverse complement.
AGTACTCGTAGTTTAGTAGAGCGGGTACTTATGGTATGTATGTATGTATATCACATAATTTGTATGTATTTAAATACATACAAATATAAATACATATATCGCTGGGTGTGTGACTCAACCTCGCATAATGGCTTACGATGTTGTGTCATAAAAATACATTTCTGTACAAAATACATATATTTTATATACGAGGTTGAGTCACACAACCATTGATATGAAAATTGTATACATTTGTATTTTTTTATTGTGTATTCATATTTTTATTTATAGTTATTTTTTGTTTGCTGTTTTATTTTTCTGTTACTTGTGTCTGTCACCACACCAATACTTTTAATTTCTGTTTGGCCTAAAGGTTGACTGGTAAAGAATGCCTTAAGGCATTAAGTCCACCTTTTTTACTTTATTTAATGTGCAATAAAGATTAACCCCCTTATTCATAAACGTTTGCTAACTTAACAAGCCGCTAACAATTGTTTGTCCCTTTTGCTCTTATGGACACATTGTTAAGACCGAAAGGGACAAACAATTATTTGCGGCTTGTTAAGTTAACAAACGTTTGTGAATAAGGGGGTAAATAAATAAATAAATATTTATTTATTTCCACAAGGCAGCCCTAACGCCAGGCATAGGGAATTAGAAGCGCCGCCGTCCACTATTTATTGTTTTCGTCCAAGAATATTGTGCGAGATGCACGGAATAGCAAACGCAATAGTTCTGGGAATCTAAGAAATGAGACAATCGTTGAAATGCTACATCTGTAGGAGAAAATAATGTTTTCCGTTAAATTTTAGAATTATAAGTAACGTACACGGCCGAGGGTGCTCCGAATGAGGGCACTTTTAATGGGTCGAAACATGTCGAGAGATCTTTGACATAAATTTCGCGAGTAACCCGGTTCGATAATATTTTAATTTGTCCGATTAAGTATGTAATAAGTAATAACTATAATGACGCGAGTCAAAAATGTCACAATTACGTTACACTTGTCGAATTAAAAACCTATCACAGATAAAGCTAAGGCTAGTGAATCTGTTATCTCCTTAAGTATGTTCCTATTTCATTATTTCTAACACCCTGTGTTAAAAGGGTTAGTTAGGTACTCGATTAGAAAAAAATATAAGTTGTAAAAGATACAAATATAAAAAAATACACAAAACATTTTGTGAATGATCTGTTATTACAACTACCAAAAATAAAACTCCAAAGTAAGAACTCAGAACAAAATCTTTAGATGTGCCGCTAATCTTATCTTAATCTACACCCGACAAACATTTTATTGGTTTATTCCACTTTTTGCGTTCCTATCAGTCATATAATCCAATCAATTTTAAGCGGACTTCTGACCGCGAAACGCCCCTTTATTAGTCTAATTATCTACGGATGTCGTATTCTACAAAAACTTAATATTACCATGATTTAATGGACAACAATGGCGGCTACAGGCATTTATTGTCACCTCGAAGAGGTCCCAAGGTTGCACAATCATCATGAACGAGTGCACAAGTAATAAAAAAATGAATGACAAGAGGTTCCTTGATTTCGTTAAATGGCACGGTGTCCTCAAAAATAAAAATAAATAAAACGTCAGCGCGCGCTACTTACAACCGATATCGCGATATAATCGTGATTGGCGGTTATTTGAGTTTTACAGCAGTACATTGCAGTTTTAAGCTCTAACGACTTGTTTTCAACTAGATCAAAGAAGCATTGTATAGCATGTGCTGCACCGCTCTCCAGGTGTAGGTATTGCATATTTACGCATTTTTCAGTTTAAGCGTTTACCATTCACATTTATTAATAATAATAAATTAAGAAGTGAAAGCGGGAGGTGAAAGAACACACAAGTCGTTAATTTAGTAGGTGTTAACCAATTAAGTCAGGTAAACAAACATGCCACTTAATTATATTTGATGTAATCAATAAAAAAAGTTTCATGCAGCTGCTGTACATAAACTGCAGCAAAAATATCAATTATTATGAATAGGGTACCTGAATTGCTCTAAAATAAATGCTTGGACTATAAAAATACCGATTACTCAGCTATAGCTTGGGGTAGATCAGCAACTAAAATAACGGCAACATAGAAGTAACGACAACGCAAATCGAAGGAATTACAGCTTATAATAATGAAAATTATGATGCTCTTTTGCTGCTATAAAAAAATTTACGTATTGGCTAATTGAATTATTACCTACACCAAATAACCTTTTTGTACATGATGTTGATGAGATGATGACATTACATTTCCGAATCGCATACTACACATGTATTTAGGCACGATCGCTGATTTAATTTTAATAATGCCCATTAAATGACCACTATAATAATAATGTTGACAGTGTTGGTTTCGCCAAAAGGAATTGCATATAATCCCTGTTACACACAGCCGCGACGCGCTAGGGCTGCCTCTGACGGGAGTCGGTGAATGTTTAAAAGGCTATTGTCGTCGCGGTACAATCCGTACAATGGCTTGGCGTTAATATCGAGCATGGCCCTAGGCTGAGCCCACAGAATGTTGTTAACAAATTGAATAACTATCAGCAAAATATATATCTTAAAAAACCGAATCCGAAATGATAGACAGAAAATATCACAACAAATATTGTGATTAAGTAGGTACAAACGCACATGAATATACATTTCAAACGTACAATCATCGTATTCAGTGACAGTCCAGGTCCTCATATTTTTGATTTGCTTTTTAATAATTAGCTTATTCCGATTAATTTATACTATAAACGTCTGCTAAAAAGTGTCGAATTTTAGACAGTATTTACAACAAAGTATGACCATGATTTTGTCATATCTGTAGAGTAGGTACCTAATGTTTTTGTGAAGCTAACCCATTTCCTCTCATTCGTGCATACTTCACAATACGTAAGTAGGGTTTAAATTATGATCCTCATGCCACTTTATCAAAAGAAAATCTCGTGAAGCCTGGAGTCACGTTATCAGTACCAGTCATATTGTATAACCCACTTCACATTGAGGGTATTTCAAAATCTATTTGCCAATACGAGCAAATCGAATAATTCATTCACCCACTAGAGAATTACAAACTGACTACATGAGTTTTGGTCAAAGGCCACTTTAGCTATAGAGTTATGTTCAAAAACACATTGAATTGTCGAACTCATCACATACGCAGACAATTTAAAGGACTCCAACCAATAAACCGTTATCGTGTACTCCAATATTCAGCAGTGGTAGTCAGTTTCGTGTTGATAATTACGAATGTACTGTAACTTGCAACTGGCCTTTGTATAGTAACTTCGGCTTGTTGGATCAAAATTAAATCTGGCAATACTCAACCCTGTCGCTCGTCTGTGTGCGCCGCGCTCGTGTGGGTGGGTCGGCCACCGCGATGTGTCGGTATTTATCCCACATTAGCATGCATCCGTTCCATTGATCCGACCTCTTTGTTCCCACCCGAAACCCGCGATTTGGATGCCTGAAAAGCGATTACACTTTAAAGCAACATGTTCTACCGGTTCCTGGTGTCAGGCTTTGGAACAATTGACTATCGGGATTTTACATTTTGCTATTTTTCGCAGGCGTATTGTGCTCGTGAAAGTGAGGAATCATCATTTATCTGACTTCATCATCATCGTGATTTAGTGAACAAGTGTGATAGGCCTGCGTCTGAACGTCCGATTAGTGACATGATTAAGATGTTATGACCTGGCCATAACATTGGTCTAAGGCGACCAGCGGCGAGTGAATCCATGAGTTGGAGCGGGATGCCGATATGGGTACTCCCTCTCGCACGTATGGTTTTCCGCTAAGCCGGTCGCCTTAGACCAATGTCGTGGCCGCGGCAATAGAGCGAGTATCAAATTAATTCCAAAGAACCTCACCACAAAAAATTACATTGGGAACAGGGGCTCCCATTGCTTGTCAATTCGTATGATTCCACTATGTTTGGCGCCTTCCCACAGTTATGCGAGTGTCAGGCGATCATTATTCAATTACATTCTCGAGTCCCAACGGGGACAGAACTTCCCCATGTGACTCCGCCGAGTACAAAATTTAAAAACTATCAATTTGTACTTGCTACTAAGGCCAAACGCCAAATATTTTATTCAGTCCTGTGCCTGTTGAGCGATTGAATATTCCAATAAACAGTCTCTTTATATTAAATTGAATATGTAGCTAAAAAGCGCACCATTTTGCGTTCGCATGAATGGCCCTTTCAAACCGGCGCCATTTTTTCCAAATTTCCCTGAAAGCTTTCAACTTTGCCGGCAAAAGAATAAAAGGACATTCAAAATATTAAATGTGTCTGCATGCTGTACTCTAGAAAGTACTTAAAACAGTCTTCAAAATGCGAGATCAGACTGAGGCGGGCTCAGACATAATGTAGGGTTAAGAGTTACCTGGCCGAGTTAAAGAGTCGTGGTGAATAGCGTGGTGTCACGAAGTTTCCTTGAGTTGGTGTTTGTCCGGGTAATAGGAGCCAGGCGAGTGGGTTTATGACAATATGTAAGTGTTGCCTCTGAGCCGTTGGCATCGGGCAATAAGTTACTTTTGTTTGTAAGCGTTTAAAACTATAGGCCACTCCAACGTTTTATATGCTTTATTTGTAGCAGTTATAGATTTCACATCAAAGTTGCAAACATCATTAAATGAGAAGTTTTATTTTTAGAATTATAACTAACGTGAGACTCAAAGATATTTAAAAATTTTGCAAACGGGTTTGTTCCCGTCGGGCTTTGGTAGCGGGTACTCTATGATGAGGATCCTCTAAATGGATCCAAACATGTCGAACAATTATCGACTTAAATTACGTGAGTAACCCGTTTGCTAAATATTTAAATTCATAGTTTTAATTGTAATTTCAAAATTATAAGCCAATATGTCTTACATTGTTGATTGATATGTTTGGTGATCATAGATGTTCTCATCAATTAGATGAAATTAATGAAGACTCAATTATTTTAACGATTTTGTTTACTTTTTAACATCAAAACATGACTCGAAAATCTCGTGATTTATATTCAGCAGATCGTTAATCCATTTTGAAAGGTTACAGTGACGTAATTGTTGCAATAGGTCACTATCGTAAACCACATTCAAGTATAACTTGGTAATTTTTTATTTTTTATATATCTAAAGATTATATCCTAATAAAATTGATCGGGTAGATAAAGTGAATTACCGGTATAATTGATATTCAGTATATTATTCTTAATAAATAACAAAAAATATACATATATCATGGTCTGATCATACGAATTTCAATTAAATGTATTGTGGATATTAAGCGATGACATAATAGATAGATACAGTATATATAAAGTAGATGCTTAATTTAATAGATATACAAAGAATTTACGAATATTATCTACTCACCAAAAGATCCCCTTGCCGGGATTCGAACGCGAAACATCCAACTTCGTAGACAGGATAACTATAAACTAAGCTATAAACGCTGACTCATTATTGTACATACACAACTAACGCGAACTCTACCTATACTAAAATAATACAGACTATTATATTTATTCAAAAAGAGCTGGAAACTACGCCGAATAATGTTAATTTACAAAATGCAAAATTGATGGACAAAGTATCCCCCTTATTTATAAAAGTCTTTTAACTTAGCAAGCTGCTAAGTGTTGTTTGTCCCTTTCGGTCTTATCAATATATCTATAAGAGCGAAAGGGACACACAATACTTAGCGGCTTGCTAAATTAGGAAATCATGCAAGGTTTTATCGGCTACTTTTTTAGTCAGCCCCCCCCCCCTCCCTTAACGTGATCTTTCGTGATTTTTTCTTGTACCCCCTCCCCCCCTATAGGAGCTCGCGTGATTTATGCACAAGCCCTAAGGGGGCATGAATTTATTTATTTCAGTTTTCACATGC
>JALPQI010004345.1:0-43899 GCA_025490895.1 Thaumatotibia leucotreta | reverse complement strand
ATTATTTACCGAAGTCGTACGGAATTTCATAAACACCCGAGCTGCCAAGTGAATTCCCATCCTTTGGAGAGCGTAAAGAGTACTGATATTGGTGTGAGGACGCAAAATGATCTTAATGATAAACCTCCGGCGTAATAAGCGTCCAATGTCGTTTGTTACTCCTTTAATATGAGGCAAGAATGCTGGTGCCCTCTCTACTGTGTGGTGATGTCGAAACGTCCCTGAGCTCCTCGTACGCTGACTTTGTCTCCAACCATATCTGTTCCTCTCCAAGCTCTGCAACGTCTCCTCTCGTTTGACATGTTGCAACATTTGTAATAATTTTGATAACAGGAGGTAATAGGAGATACCTGTGTCTAGCTGTGGATTGAAATAGGCCAATGATGTGATGTGAATAAACAATATAAACTCATAGGTCATATTCGCATGTATGTATGTAATCACAGAGTTCCGCGAGAACAGGTTTGCGAGATAATGGTATAAGGCAGTTAGCAGTTAGCTTATCTATAGACTTTTTGTGTCAGACGATCATTCTGACCTAGCGTTACTAACCCATCAAGAAAACGAAGTGTCCTATCGACCTCTCTATGAATTGTGAACTTTATTCTGGGATGCATCACATCAAGATCGGTTAGTAACACATCAACAACTGTCTGAGGAATTACAGCAAAAACGTCATCCACATTTCTTACCTAACCAGCATCTCGGCCTATTCAGACAACTCTCGAATGCCCTCTGCTAAAATTTATCCATGAACATGTTGATCAGTACGAAAACTACTTTGTAAGAGAACTCTTTGCTTCAATCTGCATCTGCAAATAATAAACGTCTCCCCTCGCCAAACCAAATAGCAACTATTCAGGAAATTTTCGATGAATTTATTGTGCACAGTAGGTAAGAAGTTACGAGCTACAATATCTTTAATTATTCTTAAAGTTTCCAGTACTCACAAACAAATAAGCTACATGTAACTCAACTACATAATCTCGTCTTCATTCAACAAGACATTTTCCAGAAACGGTACAAAAATACCGTACCTGATCTATTTTTCATAATATAACATACAAAAAACTATTCACCTGCTTAATTTTCTCAAAATATTCCATCAGGGTTCCATAAAAATACAATTTAATAATTTTTTAAATGGCACAATATCGTAACTAACAAGAAGTTTTTATAATGTTTCCGCAAAATAATGTAGTAAATAACAGATACGACAAAACTTACACGCATAATTCCGACGTATTCTGTAGTATGTGTAACTTACGATCAATGACCATTTATGACCACCAGCGTAAAGTGACGTTAGTAATACATGCCACAATTTTTAGATTCTCTTCTCCGTCATATACTGTCGTAAGTGCAATTCCGGCAAAAATATGAAATATATCAGAAAAGTAATTATATCACTATAAAGACAGTATCTTTGTTATTGTGTATGCCAATTTTCAAAGCAATCCATTGAACTATGTGACCACCATACACATTTCAAACTTTAAAGTGCTCTCCTGTAAACTTGCCATTTTTAAGTTACGACAGTTTACGTAGGGGCCGTCGATATGCAGTTGAAAGCGACAATGCAAGCATTGGTAGATTTAGTAAGAGTACAATTAGAAACTCCGCAAGTAAAAGAATTCTTAGCTGAGAATCAAAAGTTTGATCTTGTTTTAACGGAAGCAAGTATCATTGCAGCTCTTGGCTATGCTTATAAATTTAATGCACCAGTCATACAAGTGAGTTCATTTTATGGAATATCAAGCAATTTTGAAGGTATTGGTGCTCCAACACATATGTTCCTATATCCTGCCCCGTATCGGAAAAAATTAGTAAACCTAACAATGAAGGACAAAATAAAAGAGGTCATAATTTTCCTAGTGTTGAAGTTTTCCTACATCAATTACGAAAATGAAATAAATAGAGTATTAAAGATACATTTTGGCCCAGATACTCCTAAGCTGCACGAGTTAGAAAGTAATGTCGACATGTTATTTGTGAATACCAATCCTGTATGGGAAGGAAATAGACCGGTGCCGTCTAGTGTAGTGTATTTGGGACAGTTCCATGTACCACCTGAAAAGGATCTACCACAAGTAAGTAAAAAGTATCAACATAATTCACAAAATGATCGTTGTCTAAAACTGTCAAGAAGTAAAACTTATTAGAAAGTAGCAAGCTTGTAACATAATCAATTAATCATCACAATACATTTTAGCTTAGACGCAAACTACGCGTATTTAAAATATGTAATGTATCAAGTTATGGTATGTTTTGGAGAGACACTTGGCTAGTTTCTAGCGATTTCATTATTTTTTATCTGCCTCAACCATATCCTTGTTGTTGTAGTTTTAAATATCTATTGTAAGCACATAACATGTATAATTCAGACGTGAACATTTTCATTGCTTTCAGGATCTCAAGTCGTACCTTGACTCGTCACGCGGTAATTTATGTTAGTTTTGGTTCCAACTTTAGCCCGTCGACTCTCTCTGCAGGCATAATTAATTTGTTGCTAACAGCATTCTCGAAATTGCCTTATGACGTTTTATGCAAATGGGACACTGAAGATCTTCCTGAATTACCTAGCAATGTGAAAATAAAAAAGTGGCTTCCACAAAACGATTTACTAAGTAAGAATTTTGGCTATTTGCTCATTTACGTCAAGTATCACATAAAATAAAATATTAAAATAAGAATGCATTCCTGCTTCCATTCATTTGTTCGTTATCAAATATTTAAATTATTTATCACCGGCAATTTGGAATGAACTTTTTGAATAATATACAGTCAAGTGCAAAAATAAATATCGAAAGAATCCGTTCATAAATATGTTACGACGTTCTTATTACACAGAATTAGAGTGCACTGGGACATATTTTTGAACGTTTTTGTATACCCCTTATTTTGTCTTCGACTGTACCAAGTGATACATAAATGATACTGAGAATTCTAAATTCTTCCACGGCACCATCATCTGGCGCCAAATTTACTTGCAACCAGTGTCAAAGACAAAGTGAAGGTCTGTCCAGTCACTAGAAAATGTGTTGCTCATGAAATAGCCGCTAAATTATATATCTGAAAAGATGTATAATATATGTACGAGTATATGCTACTGATGATGATAAATAATCATTAAATAGAGCAGCTAGGTACTATAATTAATGCATATTTATCAAAGACACTATATCGAACTTTGTGGCATGAATCTTAGTTACCATTATTTATTTATTATTGTTTATTACCGGTAATTTATTATCACTCAGAATCATTCATATTGATTAACTATTTTTGCAGGACATCCAAAAGTAAAATTGTTTATCACTCAAGGAGGAATGCAATCTACAGACGAGGCTATAGTTGCTGGTGTACCATTAATAGGTATTTTAATATTCATACTAAACCTGTACATTTTGTTTAAATTAGAAAATACTGGTAAAATTTCATAATACAGTGTGTGCGGAAAATTAAGGCATCTGGCAGCAACGTACGCCCATAGATTTTACGTGCCGTACTTTTCGAATAAACTTCATTTTGAAATAATCTCAATAAAATAAAATAAGTTATATAATAATTGTATGGGCATTTACCTTCTACTGCATCGATACGCATAGTTAATAGGAGATGCCTACTAAGTCCAAGCAGTGGACTGAGAGGCTGATGAAGTGAGGTTCGACGCATGTATAATAGCCACACCATATTTTCGATTGACAGCCAAAACTCACTTTTCTTAGCAACGTCGTATGTTAGTACTGAAATGGAACTAAGATACGAGTTTTATTTTGAGTATATATCAATATGATACTTTGTAAATCGACGATATAATAAGTTAAATACTCTTGCTGTAACCATTGTAGGTATACCACTACGAGCAGACCAATTTTACAATACCGAGAAGTACATAGAACACAAAATCGGCGAAAAACTGAACTGGGACACTTTAACCGAAGATGATTTTTATAAGACCATATTAAAAGTTGTTGAAGATGACAGGTTAGTAGCACATTAATTAAGTTACTAGAGGCTCAAAAAATCTATTTAAATTATAAATTAAAAATGATAATGTCATTTCATTACGCTTTTTAGGATGCGGCTCCACTGACGCGGAGAGGAGCGGAGATGTGCAAAATTGATAACGTGATGCGGTCTCATTGGGCAATTTTGCACATCTCCGCTCTTCTCCGCGTCAGTGGAGCCGCATCCTTAAGCCTTCATAGATTTGCACAAATTATTTCATAGGTCTACTTATCTCAGGTATCCGTCCCAAAATGTTTCCTTGCTTTGTTTCACCAGAATAACAAATTAATTTCATAATAGTCATTTCATAATCATAATAACACCATTCATATCAAAAAGATAACGCTGGGTAAGATAAAATACTGTCTTTAATACAAAATAATTCATGGAAGCCGTTAAAACGAAGTGCAAACCTAAACACTAGCTACCAGAGTTGGGCGTAATCAATTCCTTTTGGAATTAATTACAGGGTTACATTCCAGTAATGACGATTCCTCAGTAATGAATTACTAGTATAATAAAAATTACTGTAATGCTGTACTATGGTTACGCCTGTAATCCATTCCTTTGGGATCGGTATTGTAATCAGCTACTGTAATATTGAATCCACCGTAATCAAGTACTTCTGTAATCTGCATTACTTACAAAGTAATTTTGTTACTATTACTCGAAGAAATTGTTTTTGATTTATATGTCATTCTATTTGATATCTGACATCCTAGCAGTTTCATGAATGTTAAAAACGTATTTTGAAAATGTAGTATATTTTTAAGATCCAAAATGGCGGCAACTTTTTTTTTGCAATCTTCATCATTATACTCGTTTTTGACTAATTCGCATACGTGGAATTCGATTTTCGGGTCCATTCTAAGATCCAAGATGGCGGCAACTTTTTTTAGCAATTTTCATCATTATACTCGTTTCCGACTAATTCACATACGTGGAATCCGATTTTCGGGTCCATTAAAAGATCCAAGATGGCGGCAACTTTTTTAGCAATTTTCATCATTATACTCGTTTCCGACTAATTCGCATACGTGGAATCCGATTTTCGGGTCCATTCTAAGATCCAAGATGGCGGCAACTTTTTTTAGCAATTTTCATCATTATACTCGTTTCCGACTAATTCGCATACGTGGAATCCGATTTTCGGGTCCATTCTAAGATCCAAGATGGCGGCAACTTTTTTTAGCAATTTTCATCATTATACTCGTTTTCGACTAATTCGCATACGTGGAATCCGATTTTCTGGTCCATTCTAAGATCCAAGATGGCGGCAACTTTTTTTAGCAATTTTCATCATTATACTCGTTTCCGACTAATTCACATACGTGGAATCCGATTTTCGGGTCCATTCTAAGATCCAAGATGGCGGCAACTTTTTTAGCAATTTTCATCATTATACTCGTTTCCGACTAATTCGCATACGTGGAATCCGATTTTCGGGTCCATTCTAAGATCCAAGATGGCGGCAACTTTTTTTAGCAATTTTCATCATTATACTCGTTTTCGACTAATTCGCATACGTGGAATCCGATTTTCGGGTCCATTCTAAGATCCAAGATGGCGGCAACTTTTTTTAGCAATTTTCATCATTATACTCGTTTCCGACTAATTCGCATACGTGGAATCCGATTTTCGGGTCCATTCTAAGATCCAAAATGGCGGCAACCTTTTTTAGCAATTTTCATCATTATACTCGTTTCCGACTAATTCGCATACGTGGAATCCGATTTTCGGGTCCATTCTAAGATCCAAGATGGCGGCAACTTTTTTTTGCAATTTTCTTCATTATACTCGTTTCTGACTAATTCGCATCCGTGGAAGCCGATTTTCGGGTCCATTCTAACATCCGAGATGGCGGTAAAATGTTTTTCTTTTTTTTGTAATTATTGACATTGTAGTCGTTCTTACATACACGAATTTATCGTCAATTTAAGATCTAGGATCTATGGACCTACCTAGTGAAAATAGAATATTTGGATTCCACGTGCGTGAATTAGTCAAAAACTAGTATGACAAAAATTGCTAAAAATTGTGTCGCCATCTTGAATCTTCAAATGAACCCTAAATTCGGGTTCCACGTATGTGAATTAGTCGAAAACGAGTATAATGATGAAAATTGCGTAGGTACAAAATTCAATAACATGCAAAAAAAGACGCCGCCGTCTTGGATCTTACAATGGATTCTAAATTCGGGTCTCACGTATGTAAATTAGTCAAAAACGAGTACAATGACAAAAATGACAAAAAAAAGAAAAAATTAAGCCGCCATCTTGGATCTTAACATGGACCCCCAAATTCGGGTTCCACCTATGTGTATTAGTCGAAAACGAGTACAATGACAAAAATGACAAAAAAAAAGAAAAAAATTGTGCCGCCATCTTGGATCTTGAAATGGTCCCTAAATTCGGGTTCCACGTATGGGTATTAGTCGAAAACGAGTACAATGACAAAAATGACAAAAAAAAAGAAAAAAAATGTGCCGCCATCTTGGATCTTAAAATGAACCCTAAATTCGGGTTCCACGTATGTGTATTAGTCGAAAACGAGTATAATGACAAAAATTATAAAAAAAGAGAAGAAAATTGTGCCGCCATCTTGGATCTTAAAATGGACCCTAAATTCGGGTTCCACGTATGAGTATTAGTTGAAAACGAGTACAATGACAAAAATGACAAAAAAAAAGAAAAAAATTGTGCCGTCATCTTGGATCTTAAAATGGACCCCAAATTCGGGTTCCACCTGTGTATTAGTCGAAAACGAGTACAATGACAAAAATGACAAAAAAAAAGGAAAAAAATTTGCCGCCATCTTGGATCTTAAAATGGACCCTAAATTCGGGTTCCACGTATGGGTATTAGTCTAAAACGAGTACAATGACAAAAATGACAAAAAAAAAGAAAAAAAATGTGCCGCCATCTTGGATCTTAAAATGAACCCTAAATTCGGGTTCCACGTATGTGTATTAGTCGAAAACGAGTATAATGACAAAAATGATAAAAAAAGAGAAAAAAATTGTGCCGCCATCTTGGATCTTAAAATGGACCCTAAATTCGGGTTCCACGTATGAGTATTAGTCGAAAACGAGTACAATGACAAAAAAAAAGAAAAAAATTGTGCCGCCATCTTGGATCTTAAAATGGACCCTAAATTCGGGTTCCACGTATGAGTATTAGTCGAAAACGAGTACAATGACAAAAATGACAAAAAAAAAGAAAAAAATTGTGCCGCCATCTTGGATCTTAAAATGAACCCTAAATTCGGGTTCCACGTATGTGTATTAGTCGAAAACGAGTACAATGACAAAAATGACAAAAAAAAAGAAAAAAATTGTGCCACCATCTTGGATCTTAAAATGAACCCTAAATTCGGGTTCCACGTATGTGTTTTAGTCGAAAACGAGTACAATGACAAAAATAACAAAAAAAAGAAAAAAATTGTGCCGCCATCTTGGATCTTAAAATGGACCCTAAATTCGGGTTCCACGTATGTGTTTTATTCGAAAACGAGTACAATGACAAAAATGACAAAAAAAAAGAAAAAAATTGTGCCGCCATCTTGGATCTTAAAATGGACCCAAAATTCGGATTCCACGTATGTGAATTAGTCGAAATCGAGTATAATGACAAATTGCAAAAATGTGTCGCCATCTTGGATCTAATGGACCCTACAGTCGGATTCCGACTGTACGTACCTGTATCATCATCATCATCATCATCATATCAGCCGAAAGACGTCCACTGCTGAACATAGGCCTCCCCCAAAGATTGCCACAATGACCGGTCCTGCGCCACCCGCATCCAGCGGCCTCCTGCGACCTTCACCAGGTCATCGGTCCACCTTGTGGGGGGCCTACCCACGCTACGCCTTCCGGTACGCGGCCGCCACTCAAGAACCTTCCCGCCCCAACGGCCATCGGTTCTACGCGCAATGTGCCCCGCCCACTGCCACTTCAGTTTAGCGAGTCGACGTGAAAATAATATTAAAATTCGCACGTCCTAACATTAAAGTAATTAAAAAGTAATCTAGAAGTATGGTCAACGATTCCAGTAATTTTGAATCGACATGTTGATTCCAAAGTATTAGTAATGCTAATATGCTATAGATTATTACTGACTCCTTCATACGTCATTGTAATATTCCGTTTCACGACATTACATTACAAGTAATATGCTACCCATAAGTACATTACAAAGTAAAATCAAGTAATATTGTAATCGGGAATTGATTACGAAATGCCCAACTCTGCTAGCTACATAGTATACAGTGGAATTCAAAAATATCGTTACGGTTTACGTAACAAAATATTTTACACTATGTAAATATATTTTGGTACCTATACCGTAACATGCCTGTCTTTGACTGTACTAAATAACAAGTTGGTAAATAGTTGTAGTAAGTGATCAATATTGTAAAACTAAAGTCTTAAAATACTTTGATAAATGCAAGTACTGATAGGTACATTGTTTTAAATCATTATATAATTTTAGATAAGCATAATTACAGTCATGATAGGTAACAGATAGGTAACGATTTTTTGTTTCTACGCTATATTAATAGTCTTACCAGTGAGTTCGTTATGGTGGCATTTCCTTGTGTAGGTATGGGCGTTTACAAACAGTATACTCAATCGCCATTCAGGCCTTGCACTATGAAAAGTTAAATCGATTTTAGTTTGGTAGACAGTGAAACATAAAATTTTCATGAAAATATTTTTTTTGCGCTATGATGATGTAGTTAAATAAATTTTTACTTTATGAAATAGGCACCGTTGTTGTAATTTAAATATTAGTTATTGTGATAAAATTAACCAAGTTTTATTTAATAGCATGGTTTGAAACTGTATAGGTGTTTACCATGTTAAGGTCCAAACGAGCATTTGCTATTCTACGAAATTTGATCGTTACACGAAACGTGATTCGTTGATTACGTAGAGTGGGGGACAGAATTGCGAATGATCGTTTGGTCTGAATGCACCTTTAATTTAAGCTGTTGCACCCGATATTTCGGTCAATGTTGCAAATGCCATCTTTACAGATCAGGGCGATTTCTGCGTATTTTGGTGCTTAGGTGGTTAAAAATGTCTCATGATGTTTTTTAAATTGGCGTTTAGAATATCCAAGAATGACTCACGACTACGTTTTGTAAGATTTTCTTATACGGAAATATTCTTGAAAACTATTTTCTCGATAATTTTTCAAAGTCATAAGAGATCATTATTAGCCCCCCCCCCCCACACCCCCAAGTCCTTTTTAGGGTTCCGTAGCCAAAATGGCAAAAACGGAACCCTTATAGTTTCGTCATGTCGGTCTGTCCGTCTATCCGCAGCATAGCTCAGTGACCGTCAATACTAGAAATCTGCAATTTGCTACAGGTAGACATATTAATCGTGCCAACAATGTGGTATGTACATTAAAAACTTTTTTTTTTCGGGTACCTTTCCAACTGGTGAAGTGGGAATGATTTTTTGTTATTTGCGGTAATCCTACAATGTGGGATTTTTTATCATTAAAATTGATCGCATGAATTTAAACAACGGAATATGACCATGATAAAGACTTCGACAATTTTTGTATTATCCCTAATTCGAATTTTTGATCAAAAGCACGGATTCTCTTGTTTTGCGTGATTTGATCAATCAATCCTAAAGAGCCGCGCATCCCTTTCTATGTAGGTATGTGATCCATACAGGGTTACTTTTTCACCGGTACAATAAATTTTCCCACATATTTGGTATCGATAATAGATTACATTTATCAAATAAAATTGTCATTTTATTTTCATTTATTATTAATTTATCCTTCATGCAAATGCAAAATAATGGGCTTACTAATGATAAGACGTCAATGGGGTGCGGGACGCAGAGGGCGGCGGAAAGGGGTGAGCGACCTGCGCACGAGTTGGTAACATAGCAGTTACCTCAATCTCGGTGACTAGGTCACGGTCAGTCTCACGGTTAACGTAGGTATGTGCACGCGCGCCGCATCGTACTACCTTCAGTCGGAAATTGCTCGTACGAAATGGTTCGTAGTTATTTTCTCATTGGGGAAAATACAGTGGCAGCCCAGCGGCTATACGCTGAAGAAAGTGTGCCCCGCCTGAAAAATGCCAGTGTTATAGCCATGGCCAGCCAGATCAACAGATTTGACCCCGTGTGACTGTTTTTGTGGGGTGAGGGTAGGCCCAAAATTTAAAAGACTTAAAAAATCTAATAATAAGTGCATTTTGATGAACTTAAAAGTGAGAACTACAGACTTGTGTTGGGAAATATCGAAGGAAACATTCAAAAACGGGCAAGAGTGTGTTTAGATAACCACGGCCAACATTTTGAACACTAGCTTAAGTATGTGAATTAATTAATCAGTATGAGAAATGGACTCCATTAATTAGGTACGCTTTTTTTATTCCAATCATTGTGCATAAAGTTGATTTCAAGTGTTTAAATACGCCTCAATGAAGAAAGTTTCTGTCCTTAGTGCAAGTATGAAGTAAGATTTGGGATCAATTAAGATTTTTTTGCCAAGTCATAATCATAAGTTGATTATCACCGCCGCTTTTCTAAGCCGCCATGCCACGTGCGATGACGTTGTAAACAAACAGTTGCCAGTTCGTGTGTTTTGCTAGTTATGTACATTGATAATGCGTAATGCGTCCAATTTTCTTATTAGGTTTGCGGATAAGTTCAAACATCGGTATTTTAGTTTTTTTGTTCTAAAGGGGTAGTAACAAAAAATGCTAGTATTCTGTAACTTGGACTACTATTACGTATGTTGATTTTTTGTACTGGTGAAAAAGTAACCCTGTATATAACGGTGTCGGTTTTGAGGTGGCGTAGTTTATGGGAGCGTAGATATATCGTTTTCTGACCTACTAACTGTGAGTTTCAATTCTGGTCTAGGTTAGTTACTCCGCGAAGATGGCATTTTCAACGGAGCCGGAATATTGGGAGCACATCTGCTCAAATTTACACGGTAATTATCACGTTTCATATCATTGTAATAAATAATGTAATTGACCATGTTAGCTTAAAATCTTATGTTAAGGTTTATTAATTTATAACAGCTTTATTGTAGGATGCACTTTTTTTTTAAATGCTCACAATGTTCAAGCCACATTACGTGCATTGGCGTAAGCAATTGGGATAAAAGTAATTTACATAGACGCCTGGAAATGTTATCATGGCTGACTTATGGTTCCTGGCGTTTTAATTGTAAATTTAGAGACAATAAATAAAGTAAATAATAACTCAAGTTTTAACAAAAATGTGGCTTGTATTTGTTAGGGTTGGTAGTCGTATTTTTTGGTAGCATTTTTAGAGCCAACGAGCGCCACCCCAATGCCAAAGTCACGTGTGGGTGTGGAGTGTATTAAACTTCATGTATTAAAAGTTCTAAAACAACTGTAAAACTAATCCTAAACTTTGTAAAACAGATAAATCAAAACATGCACCCTTCAACGAGTGCTCACTCAGTTCATTTAATATATGTAATATTTTATACACCTATAAGTACTAATATTTAGTAAAACCTATACTAACTTACCTTTATAATTACCCTGACGAAATAACCTTCAATATTGTAATATTGAAGGTTATTTTTTAGCGTAGTCATACTAAATAATCATAAATGATAGTACCAATTCCGAATTATGATATCATGTTGATGAAAAGACGCATGCGCCGACGATCTAAGAGCAGAATGGTGCTATGCACGCATAGATAACCTAGTTTACAGCCCTACCTCGCTCACTCACCAGTGCCACATCTGCGGATATGGCGCTAGTGTGTCATCAGCCTAATATATTATTACATTCCCAGCTACCGTCAAAACGTGGTGAAACTTCGTGACCTAATGGCCGACCAGCCGCAGTCGGCGCTGGAACGCGCAGTGTGGTGGACGGAGCACGTGCTGCGGCACCGAGGCGCGCGCCATCTTCGCTCACCCGCCGCCGGAATGGGCTGGATAGAGTACCTGGAACTGCAATTGGTGGCAGTTCTACTTTCGATATTAGTTGCCACTGTTTTGTTGTTGATAGGGTCTTTGTATGTCTTGGGGAAATTTGTTAAGAAATTGTTTTCGGGGAAATCTAAAAGAGAGTAAATTGTGCATCGGTATGCGTTAAAATGCAAACAACGAAAGTTGTGAACTCTCCTAATATAGTGTTCTGAGAATCTGAATGATTACAAATTCAAAAAGAGGAATCCCAAATGGTTTCAATATACGTGATGTATGTGAATAATCTTTACTATCAAGTAACACACAAGTGTGTATTTTTACTTCTGTCACGAAAATCGAACTGAAAAGCATAAACACAATTCAAATATAATGTTTTAATATTATTGTGTCTATATTAGCAACCTTGTAAGTCAGTATTGACTTAGAACTGAGATACGAGCTTTATATTTTTAGTAGGTATTTTCACTAGGTATTTGATACTTAGTGAGTTTTTGTTGTCAACCGACGGTCATTATTGTCATGATTATCATTGAAATCATACAAAATAATTGTTGGTACTTTGAGATCAATTATATGGTGAATTCCATCACCTGTAATAAAATAAGGAATGAAATATGTTATTTTATGCATCTATAATAACAAGAGGAAGGAGGAAAACAAAGGAGTCCTATTAACTTTACTTAGAGCTAGAGCTAAAGTTATAACACTGTGATATTGTTATTTGCCTTAGAATCATGTAAAATGTTTCTTCACACTAGCTCTTCCAAACTCGCTGGAGCTCGTAACTGTTGTACTAGGAACCTATCGCAAGCCACTTCATTCGTTAAATCGTCTATTTACACCTTTTATGCTCGAAACCACAAGAGTAAAAGAAACCAACAAATGAACGAAGTGGTATACGATACAGCGAATTGCAGTTGTTCACGTTATATACAGAACGAACGCTTGGACATAATTTCTTAATACCTCTTTTTTTTCTTCTTTATACACTCGCGGCCAATGAAAACGGGTTAGGTGAATTTTACATAGAAAATACTGGAAAGATGCTAATTTTGAATATTAAAAAAAAAATATTTTAGAAATGGAACCGTTTTCGACGTCAGATTGTATATGAATTTTTCAACCAATCCTTTCTTTCACTGAACTTTTTCGTTAGACGACTACGTAGATATTAAAAAAGCAAGTCATGCATGAGTCATGATTAAAAAACCCGTATTACCATACATTTTCGGTGGTAAAAACGTTCTACTTTTTTGTCTTATAAAAACCGATCTAACGAATATTTTAACTTTTTTTGACTCAATGATAAATTCAGGGAAGATTCTACCTATAGGTACTATAAATATTTTGAAAAGTGATTTCCAATTAGCATGTTTGCATTATTTTCTATGTAAAAATCCACATAACCCGTCAATGAATACTCATTGACCAAAAATGTAGTATCGCTGCTGCACATATTGTCATAATCAATGAGAATCATTTTCATATTTTAACTTCCGCAAATCCTTTAGTACCTACGTACATATCTAGTCCCTAAATTATAAAGCTCAGGTTACATTTTCTCATCTCTACAAGCCGTGTTGTTTTCAAAGTTAATTCATTAGAAGGCAAACAGATGGCGCCTCTGGGAAAAACGATCCCTTGTTTTATGTTGTAACTTTTGTGTCACCGCCAAAGGACAACCCTTCCTCGCCTAAACTTGCTCAGCTGTAATCACAACTGCAAACCCTCGAAAAAATTAAACATTAAGCCATTGTCTGAGGGAAGCAGCAGTCCAACAATATTTTAGTAGAAATTATTTTAGTCTGTGATGGGAGACTTAATTAGGGTTGTCAAATCTGTACGCTGATGCAAAGTAGGACTTTTATAAAGAGAATTTCCGAGACAGGCGTTAAAGAAAGTTAAGGAGTTAACTTTAATAATGAATAAGTCAGGATGTCGAATGAGATATACGGGTTTGTTTTGGGATTTTGTGGTGGATTAACTAAAGTTTTTCTGTTGTAAAATTCAAATGTTTTGTTTAAAGTTGGTGACGATGTTACTCTTGGGACAGATTTGGGTACAGAAATGCCTCTTTGTGGCGAATACGTTTAATTTGGTCCGGTTCATGGAGAAAATGTATAGCAATTGAAATTTTGTGTAAATAAAATCGTAAGTTCTTTTTATAATATTATAGGTGAAACAGGATAGGTATTATTAGTTAGTCGTTCGCTGCATGCAAACATTGTCGGTTGTCTGGCAACATCGTATTTTGATTCGGCGAACAGATGCAGTGAACGACCAAGTGTAATTGCCGCTTAATAATGTACTATATGGTATTTTGATTTCTTTTAAATACGTTTGACGATTTAATAAAGACATGTTTTTATTTATTTCACCACTGCAATGACAAATATAACTGAAGTGAATTCATAAAGTTTGCGTAAGTACTATTTGTCTATCAGTCCACCACCAATAGGAGAATTTATAGAGATTGAATATCGTCGTGAATATATCTGTTCATTTCAATTACCAAATAAAAATAAACAACTCCATATCCTTAAGAGTTATTGTAACAACCTTAGTTTATGGATAAATATGTTATCCTTTACATTTTATTGCCCACGTTATTGTACTTTTACTCCATTCCAGTCTTTGGTTGGGATAAAGGAGCCGGTGGAAAATTTATATGTAGCACGCGCGAAGTACCGGAACAAGTATGATATTGAACGAGTGAAGAGAATTGCCATAACTAAAATCAATTTAATTTTAACCTTATATTGAGCTGAGTTCTATAGGTATGATGACTGTATTTAAATTAAATTATTTAACATTATGCACGACATAATAAACGAAGAAATTATTACTAAGATGTAGATTGCAGTAATTTTTGTACAGAACTTCTATTTAATAAATTGAAAAGAACTTAAAAGAAACATTTGGCAGTACTCAAACGTGACGTCACTTTTGAGTATTTCATAATAATCATATTGTAACTTGGGTACGTATAGGTACATATCGACACTGGAAATTTCAAATGTCGTAAGGGACATTTTGTCGTAAGTACACTTTAAATTGCATAGAACTCAGAAAAAAAATCTCTATCGATCTGTATAATTAACTTTTTGATATCGCTTCAAATAAAGAAGTTATGAAGTGAATTCATTTTGTCGTAACTTCATATTGCTTTAAAAAAAATGTTGTATGGGTCATTTTTTTGATTTGAAGGGATAACGTTTCCATTTTCAACGTAGTATATCCTTCTTAATCATAAATCCCTATGTGGTTTGTTAGTACAGCAAAAGAAGGTGCCTTTACGACATTCTATCAGATGAAATAAATACGAAACTTTGAATTCACAATGGCGTAAGGGACAAATATTTTAGGCTTTTGTACGTTACAACACAATTTCGAAGATAGTATGGCTCTATTCTCTTAATAAACTGAGTCGTATGTACATATAAATCAAAATAATTTTAAAGTTTGATGTCGTAACTCACCTTTTAATTTTATAAAGTATACGTTACTACATTAAATACGGTACATGAATGAGAGTTACGCCTCAAAAAAGATGATATTAAAATTCTTGAAAGTTTTTTTGTGTACGTTATAACATTTTGTTTAGTTTCTTATAGCACTTGCAACAGTGCCGGCGCGACTTGACCCAGGGCGTCTCAGGAAGAGGGGTGAGGGCAGAGCAGTATTTTTACTACCACATAGATACTGCATCGACAAGCGACTCACGCACATTTCCACTTCCACCCCTGGAGCATATACATCGCTCTAACGATTCCTCTCTGGACGGCCAACGGCCAATCAAAGCAAGCCGAGTCCTACAGTTCTTCTTGGATTCCACTCCGACCGACGAAAACATGCCTGAGACGATGTCGCTATTGCCGAACAGCTCGCCACAAGCTGCCCCAATCTTATTATTATCTCCCTGGGAATCATGGGCTTATTTATAATTAGCTGTCTTTTGCCAATTCGAGAAATTTACTCTGTAGTACACGTGAACCGTGAACCAGTCTCAGCAGGTTATTGAAAAGTGTAATGAGCTATGATCATTACATGGGTCAGAGATAGGGCTATAGTAGTAAGGTCCGGACATCTGCCATATTATCATTTTTGTTATTGTTGTTTTGGTCTAATATCCGCCGCGCCGAGCAGTTATGATATTTTGTCGCAGCCCTTTTTATAAGTCATTACTGATTCTTGCCGAGGCCAGAACATTCCAGATTCTGAAGGATGCAATTTTGTGTACATCATAAGGTCTGCCTAGGTGAATACTTCTTTTATGCATTTGTGGTCTGCAGAAACAGAGGAGGAGGAGGTCCATAGTAGATTGATTGAGTTTAAATCAATATGTTGCAACGTTGCACAGTAGTTTGCTCTGATTTTTGGCAGAAGCTATATATTGCATGTTTCTTACCCATGATTGTTGTACATATGTTAATAGTTAGGATTCTCGATTCTTCACAGGCTTGTTACTTTTGAGCTCAAGTAGCTCTTTATTGTTTTCTGTTATTGAACCCTTGGATAAGAGCTTACGAATGAGAGTTACTTTGATGGACTTCAACTGTGCGATTGCTCTTGTCTTATCTTATCATATCTAGTTTGTTCAGCAGAGAATATGGCTCCAGTTTGGTTCCATAGAAAGGCTCTGGGCTGACAATGCGTGTGTTGCCGTTCTTTCCGGAAAACTCATCTGCTGTTTCGTTTCCAACAATATTGGAATATCCTAATTCCCTCAAGTTGGTTTTTGCAGGCTTTTCAAACACTGAGAACACCCTGTCGTTGTGTGAAATTCATACTCAGTTATATTGAGGGTTGGAGTAGCTGTTCTGTTAGAGAGCACTCTTCGGACCCATATAGTCGTGGTTTCATCCCTTAGATTTAATTTCATTAAGGATGGTTTCTGTGAGTTTATTATCGAAAGCACTTTCGACATCAAGGAATTCACACCGATCTGTTTGCTTATTCTCTAGAATTTACCACCGCTTTGGTAACCTGTATCGCGTGCTTAGCTGTCTATTTTGTTTCTTTCTGTTATTTTCTTACTGGTGCAGTAAAGAATTACTTACTAACTTACTTACTTTTATGGACCTTGTGACCAGGTCAAGTGGGGTAGTTTTTGGTAAACATGTTGATTTAGACTTGGCGATCTTGCCACCAACTGGTGAAAGAAATAAAGATGTTAGACTAATAGGTTTGCAGGACTTAGAACGAGTATTATCTATACTCGTGTTTCCTGCTTTTTGGTATAAAGCGTACCTTGACACTAGTCCATTTTCTCAGTATAAACCCCAATGCTATGCTTGCCCAAAATATTGGCCAGGTGCGGAAGGAGGACGCCTTGATTTCGTTTTGATAATGTAGGAAACACTTCATAATTTCCAGTCGATTTGAATGGCTTGCACTAACCCAGCGCTCCTTAACCATTTTTTGGGCTACAAATGTAGGTTTTCAGTCAGTGTTTCGTTCCCTAAGAATTCGATAGTTCCTTTGACCGCACGTCTGAATAGCACGAGTATTATCAAAAAGGGTCATAGATCTTCGCGGAGGCAGTTAGATTACTTATCCAGAATTTATTTTTTAATATATATTTTTGTTTCGGGCTCAGGTTCCTCACAAATCAATTTTTAGATGTATGTTTTCTTCTTTTCCCAACACTAAGCTGACTAAAATATATACATACCTGACATGTTTGGTTTTATTTCCTATAAATTGTAACGGGTTATCTAAAATATAATAAATTTCACGTGAAATTGATGTCTGTCTATGAAAATAATACAATTGTAAGTACACAACTTTATATTTTCTTGCATTTTTACGCTACTTACTTCAATTAATCTGGAAACTAGAATGACTTTACAACAGAAAATAGTTGTAATGTAGCATGTTATTTGACAGTTACGACAAAGAGGTAGTGTTTTCGTTTTTGTCGTAACAGATTTCCATAAAAATACTAGAAATTGTTGGGGGCGTAAGGGACATGTGTCTAGTAAATTTCTGGCGTAAGGGACACTATCTCCGAAACTATTGAGTTTAGAAATATATACCTAATTGTCTAATAAAGATAAAGCTTTTTCGTAGTTATGTATATAAGAACCATGTAATTCGGATGAATATGTAACAAGATACGATTTTTTTAAATTTTGGTTTTTGTTTTTTGTCTCTCCTGAAAAGTGGACCTTTGTCCCTTACGACATTTGAAATTTCCAGTGTCGATATACATCATCAACATCATCAGTCTCTCTTTCAGCCCACTGCTGGACGTAAGCTTCTCCTATTTAATTAACTACCGCGTATGGAAATTAGGAGGTTAATGCGATCTCAGTAGTGTGTCCGCTATGATCATGCTGCTGCTCGTAATTAATCTTCTGTAAACGAATATTCAGTGACATTTCAATCCTCAGTCGACGCTTGACATCCACGGGAAGATTTGAGGGATATTCGTATAAACATACAATATTATACTTCTTACAACCTCAGTAATATGCTGTAAAAACAATTCGGTTTCCTTTTTTTACGCCGTGTATATTCAAAATAGTTATTTAAAGTTCAGTACCATTTTTTTATTTCATAGAAGAACCACTATAACACGATTTAATAAAGTTCGCTCAATAGAAACTGGAATTTAATATTAGACATATCGGCATCGATTCGCATCACCTTTTTATTCATCTTAATGTTAAAAGGGATTTATTTATTTTTAAACTATTGTGTTCTGGGACTCTGGTGAAAAATGTATATCTACAGAGAGTTCATATGAGTAGAGCTATTAAACTTGTTATATTTGCTTTTTTACAATATGTATACAGGATGAAAAGGGACACTTTGTATAAGACGTGTCGCGGTGAGGATCTGGACTTATATAATTGAGAATAATTAAAGTCACAGATACGTGCAAAATTAATATATTTGACTAATGATGATGATTGTCGCAATGGGGTAGGTTCTACGGAAATTTTCAAATTCACACGCTAAGTCCCGTCTACTTTGCGGTTAGGTACTCTCGCCTGGTAAGTGCCGTCGTTGGTGTGAGCGGGTGAGTTCTGTGGCCGACTGTACTGGTATGGCAGCCCCGGGGGTGACGACGCGGCAGGAACGTGGACCGGCGAGAGTGACGAGAGCCAGGAATTAATAACCCGAACGTTGGACCCTGGAACGCGTCGACCGAGAGAATAAGTAATTACCCGGTTACGTGATTTATGAACACCCCGGCATAAGGCAGAAAAAGGGAAAGCACCTATAATGTAGAAGCGATGCGTGGATGTTCACAATCAGAATCGGAGATTACAAGTTGGGCAAAATGTGCAGTTAATTAAAAAGTCAAAAAAATGAGGGTGGAAATAATTTCTGATGCAATACTGTTACAACAGCGTGATTGTGCAAAATCAAGTAATGAATTCAGATAAGTAGTTAGGTACATTTTGATTCAGATCTAGGCTATAGTTATCAAAACAGCGTTCGTTACAATCATAGAAAAGCACTAAAGTTTTCTTAATGTCTAATTAGCAACATTTAACTATATTTGCGTGAATAAATTTATAGTACGGTCAAATCGTACATAATTTTACCCTAAACTCGCAAATCAAGTAGTATCGCTGCATTTTTGGTATGTTGTTTAGACACCATAGGACAGTATAAAACCATATTTTGCAAGCAAAAAAAAGTTGTGCTAGCTGGGTAGTACGTGAAAAACTGCGAAATTTACGGCCATTTTTTAGTTTCTGATTTTTATTTAAAAAACCTTACGTTTTTGGATATCATATGTAAATATACGTTTAAAGACTAATAAATTTCCAACAAGTTGAGCTAACATGCATTACCGTAGGTCTTATAGTTTCAGAGATTCGAGACTTTAAAAAGTACCCCTTTTTGTAAACTATATAAAATTTTGTGTTTTGCTAACGTTTTCGACTTAATATCGCCTCACCTAATTATGCTACGAAAAACATGCAATAATGGCCTTATAGCACACTTAATATTCTTTAATTTAAGGGTAAAATTAGGTCAGTGAACTTTGTAGTTGAAAGTGTAAACCCGAAATTCCAAAGGCAGGAGGCCCGCTATCTAAGTTTTTCATACAAATCGCAAGTCGATTTGCAAAGCTGCAATTTCGGTATATTATAAAGGCCTTATAGATATATACGAAAATGCATATTAAAAGAAAAACAAAAAAATAATTTGGGCATAGGACGTAAAAAACGGAAAAAAATTTGCACTTTTTTTAGTTTTTGACGTTTAACTAAAAATCTATTATCTTTTTGATACTGATTGCTATAAAACTAAGAAAGAACATTAAATTTGAAAGGATTTGAGCTACGTTGCATCACCGTAAGCTATATATATTTTGAGATACGATATTTCATAAAGTGCCCTTTTATCAAAACATAAACAAATTTTAGGTTACGTTAAAGCTATTCACTAAATATTGGCAAAACGTTCGCGCTAAGAAAAAAAAGTAACTGTAGATAATAACTACATTAAATTTGGAACAAATTAAGCCGATAACAATTACTGTAAGTCTTATAGTTGGGGGTATACGAGGCTTCAAAACATGCATTTATTTTCTTAACCTAATGAAGGGCACATTTTGAAATGTCGTATCTCTAAATCTATATAATTTAGGGTAATGCAAGGTAGCTCAAATCCTTTCAAATTTAATATTCTTTCATAGTTTTGTAGCAAATAGTATCAAAAAGATAATAGTTTTTTTAATTAAACGTCAAAAAGTAAAAGAAGACCAATATTTTTTCAGTTTTTTTCGTCCTATGCCGAAATTCCTTTTTTGTTTTTCTTGTAATATGCATTTTTGTACGTCCTTATAGGGCCTATATAATATACTAAAATTGCAGCTTTGCAACACGACTTGCGATTTGTATGAAAAACTTAGATAGCGGACCTACTGCCTTTTGAATTGCGCGTTTTTATTTTCAATTACAAAGTTTGCTGACATGATATTACCCTTTAACGAAAGAATATTAAGTGCGCTATAAGGTCATTATTGCATGTTTTTCGTAGCATAATTAAGTGAGGCGATATTAAGCCGAAAACGTTAGCAAAACTCAAAATAACGCTAGTTTACAAAAATGAGTACTTTTAAGAAGTCGCAAATCTCTGAAATTATAAGACCTACGGTAATGCATGTTATCTCATCTTGTTACAAATTCATTCATCTTTAAACGTTACCTGATACATATTGTCAAAAAACGTAAGGCTATTTTTATAAAAATCAGAAACTAAAAATAGACAGTAAATTTCACAGTTTTTCACGTATAACGCAGCTAGCACAACTTTTTTTTGCTTGCAAAATATGGTTTTATACTGCCCTATGGTGTCTAAATAACATACCAAAAATGCAGCTTTACTACATATTTTGCGAGTTTAATATACGATTTGACCGTACTATTACCACTTACCCAATTTGGGGTTTTCCACACTCGCGTTATTGTGAAACTTTTAATAATAAAATCTTCCGAGGAACGTAAGAGACGACACTTAACAAATTACGGTTACGATTTCCACCAGTAGGTACGTATTAGAGACCGAATATGTGTGACGTGCGTTCAATCACGGAAGAAGATTTGAAGTGTCGGACAGCGATGCACAATGCAACTGACCATAGGATAACAATAGGACTCGATACCGTGGGCGCTAAAATGTTGCATGCGAATGGATCGGGGAGCGCTAAGACGGCGCCGACGAGTATTGCGTTAGTTTTTATTGTTTTATAATATGATTTTAATTGTAATTACATAAGAATTGTAGTTAGTAAGACTAGTTTTAAGTAGTATTTATTAATTTTGTAATATATTTTTAATAATAATAGATTTAAGTAACGTATAACGTTACATATACCCGCCTCGTCTGGGAAAGGGGTTTGTTCTTAAACGAAACCCGTGTCTTATTATTTCAAGCATTTACACTTTCATTCTATTCCGTCCATACATTCTTTCATTCAACTCACTCAATAAAACAGCAACAACCTTTAATTTATCGCTGTTGATTCATACATTCATAAGTTTGAGGCATCAGCTGACATAGCTTGTGACTCATGCTAGAAACTAGTTATTATCACGGATAAGTATGTTTATCTATTTTTACAAAGTTTGAAGTCTTTTATATGCCAGGCTCCAATATTTTTGCCTGCCATATCTTCCAAAATGTAAACTAAAGGTGACCGCTTTTCAACAATTTTGCATTGTAAATATTTTGGTGCTAATTTCTTGCTGAAATATTTGTCCTTATCACTAAGAACGTAAGTTCGTTTAAATACTATATCTCCTACGTTATATTCTGCTGATTTCCTTCGAAGATTGTAATGCATAGTATTCTTTACATGTGCATTCCACAGAGAAGCTTGCACATCATTGAATACCGAAGCCAGGCATCCCAGATTCTCAGCATAAATATCGCGGGGCAAAAACAAAACTTCGTCGCCTAAATCTGCGTCTGTATAGTGTGAACCACAAGTGACCAACTCCCTACCATGGACTAAGAAGGACGGGGAGAAATTTGTTACCTCGTTCACGGAATTGTTCATCGCAAATTGTATTTTTGGGATAAAAGTGTCCCAGGATCTGTGGTCGTTACCTACGAATGCGGAAAGACAGGTGATAAGAGTCTTGTTAAAACGTTCCACTAAATTTATTTGCGGACAATGTTTTGGCGTGTAATAAACGTTAGGAACCTTATACCTTTTAAATAAGGCGTCCGTGACAGAGCTAACAAATTGGCTGCCGTTGTCCAAGAAAATGGTTTGTGGTATACCGTAGACTAAGAAAATGTCGTCCTCCAATACTTTGACAACTGCGTCTGCAGTAGCACGACGGAGAGGAAATATGTTACAATACTTTGTAAAACAACATGTCACTACAAGTATATAACTATTCTGTTTGCGAGTGACCGGAAGTGGACCTACAAAATCAATTGAGATCATTTGATGGGGGCGACTGCACTGCTTAGGGCGTCCCATTTCTCCCAATATAGTGTGATTTTGTGACTTGTAAACCAGACATACTGAACAAGAGTTGACAAACTGAACCACGTCCTGATGCATGCCGGGCCAATAGTATGACAATGAGAGCCGTTTGTATGTTTTAAATATACCGAGATGTCCGGAAGTTGGCTCCGAGTGGTTCTCAGTTATGACCTTGTCACGAAATTCGCTGGGAACAACCTCCTTCCACGCAAACTCCGCGGTCAGCTGCATTATATTTTTGGAAAGTCTATATAAGGAATTATTTTTTATTACGAAGTTTGGATAATTATTTGGAGAATTTAGAACACCGTTATAAATTTTTATGAACCATTCATCCTTCGTAACGGATATGGTGTTTGCAAGCGAGATGGCAGAAATCGGAACTGCGCGTGACAGAGCGTCCGGAATTACGTTATCAACGCCACGTCGATGCTTGATTTCCAAGTTGAAAGCACTTAGACGGACACCCCAACGCGCAAGCCTGCCAGTAGGATTCTCCAGAGACAAAAACCATTTTAAAGCAGAATGGTCGGTGTAAAGTGTGAACTTATGGCCATTCTCTAAATAGCAGCGCCAATGCTCGAGTGCTATAATTGCACTAAGAGTCTCTCTCTCTGTAATGCTGTAGTTTTTTTCGGCACCGGTGAGAGCTCGGCTCATATAGGCCACTGGATGCTCCTTCCCGTCTATTGTTTGCGTCAGCATAGCCCCAACGCCATAGTTACTAGCATCAACATGAACTTCGAAGGGCTTCGAGTAATCTGGGCAAGCAAGGACTGGCGCAGAAACTAGGGCGTCCTTCAGAGCATTGAATGCCTTTTCAGCCTCAGGCGTCCACTTAAACGGCGGTGCTTTCTTGCCATTCGAGGTCAAATTGTTAAGCGGGCCAGCCACGGTACTGAAGTTGGGAACGAAACGTCGGTACCAGGTTGCCGTACCGAGAAAGCGTTTCAGTTCAGTCTTACTTTTTGGGGCAGGAAAGTTTAAAATGGCATCTACTTTATTAGGGTCCGTACGTAGACCATGAGAATCAACAACGTAGCCTAGATATTTTAATTCACTACGGAAGAATTTACATTTTTCAAAATTTACGGTTAAATTAGCCGACTTAAGCTTCTCTAAAACGCGTAATAAAAGAGAGACGTGTTCTTCGAAGGTCGAGCTAATGATGATTATGTCGTCAAGGTAGGCGAAAGTTTTAAGTTCCATGTCTCCAAACAACAAATCAACTAGACGCTGCTGTGTCGCAGGAGCATTGGTAAGACCAAAAGCGGTGGTTTTAAATCTTAGAGTTCCGCGGCCGGGAACATAAAAAGCTGTCTTATCACGATCCGAAGGTTCTATGGGGATCTGCCAAAAAGCCTTAGAAAGGTCAATGCTGGACAAGTACTTTGCGTCTCGAAGATTATCTAAGATTTCCGAGACGTAGGGCAATTATACGCGTCACGCTTAGTCACGGCATTGAGTTTCCGACTATCAAGGCAGAACCTAGGTTGTCCATTTTTTTTCGTCACTATGAGTATAGGAGAAGACCACGCACTCTCACATGGTTCGACAACATCTAATGACAGCATTTCGTCGACCTGCTCCACCAGGATGCGCTGTTTTTCGGGTGACATCCTGTAATAACGCTGCCTTATGGGTTGAGCATCACCAGTATCAATTTTGTGCGTGATTAGGTTTGTCCTGCCTAAACCTTTCTCCTCTAATGATATTGATTTAAATTGGGCTATGATGTTATCAGCAATAGATTTCTGTGAATCTACTAAATTTTCATAGGAGTTAATACAAGATTTAGGGTTAGAAATTTTTAACTCATCAATAGGGTTTTCTGATAGTTTTATACTGCATACGTATTTGGGCAAAATATTAAATGCACGCCAAAAGTCTATTCCTAATAAGATGGATGTAGGGTCTTCAGGGACAACATATGCTTTTATAACATGGAACTGCCCTTCAAAAGTAATGGGTAAATTCATGTACCCGATGCAATTTAGAGGGTGATTGCCAGCCGCTGTTAAAGGAGGAAGGGCACCCTTATGTAAGGAGCAGTCGATTAGATTGAGATGTGCATTGTTCCCGATGACAGTTACTTCAGCCCCAGAATCTAACAAAGCGCAAGCGTCAATCTCATTTATTTTAATATTAACATAAGCTCTAGAATCAAATAGGGGTTTTTTCTGCAGAATTGTCGAAATTCGATAAGTAGATGAGAATGTTTTAATAAACGAAAGCCAAGAGTCCCAATCTTGCTTATCGAAATGACGACAACTCCGCTCGCCTAGTTTTTTGTATTTTTATTTTTATTACAAACCGGACAGTCGGATGTTTTGACATCTTTCATGCCGCATTTGAAACAAAACACGTCCCTACTAGCTTGACATTGCTGAATGTGATGCGTGTTGTTACGACATCTTGGACAGTATGGTTGTTGTTTATTATCTCGAGCTGTAATTGTATGTATGTAATTTTGTTGTTGTGATTTGTTGTTATTTCCATTATAATTTGCATTTTTTGAATAACCTGCCATGCCCTTGTTATAATTATTGTTGTATGAGAAATTTTGTTTATTATATGTTACATATTTATTAGTACTTTTAATTGATTCCCTAGTGTACGCAAATTCAGGTGCAACTGTGTCGGAGGTCACTCTTGGTGGCTCCTGAAATTGTGTGTGACGAGAATGATAAGTCTCATAATTACGACACAGTGAGCGTAAGGAATCTATAGTTTTGATTTCCGTGGAAGATGCCGCAAGTGTGCTTGCGTAGCATGGCCTAATATTGTGGAGTAGGATTTCTAATTGCTCAGCTTCGCTCGGGGCTGTGGAAAGACGGGAGAACATACCACTCATAATTGACAGATAAACTGTAATATTTTCGTGTTCACCCTGAGTGCGCGAGCGAATCTCCGAAGTAAGCCTATAATCAAAATTTGATTGATCGAAATCCTCTTTCAATTTCGCTGCGAGTTCTGGCCAAGACGAAATTTTATCCCGAACCGAACGAAACCAATGAAGTGCGTTGTCTTGAAATATTTCGGTTGCAAAAGCTAAGATTTTTGTTGATGAAATATTACGTGCAACCATAATTTCGTCAACGCGCTGTATAAATGAGCGAACGCAAGTTTTCCCGTTAAATTTTAGTTTACTCAGGTCAGCTACAGTGCGATCGCATGTTACCGAAATCAAATTTTGGACTTCCGGTACCAATGTTGAGGTCCCGCTGGTAGTACCCGCGCCTAAACTAGTGGAAATATTTGGTGGCTGTGAAGGTCTCTTAGCTTGAAGAGCAGCGAGCCTTTGAGCAGCGACCTTGTGACCTTCCAAGATTTCTTTAAACTCTTTCTTGTCATCTCCACACGTTATCCTCGCTAAACGATTATGTAGATGATTTAACATGTTATGTGTTCGCATAATAGTCGGGAGACTGGGATCAGAACTATCGAGGTTCAATTGAATTTTCGTCAGAACTTCTACGCAACCCTTAAGATCCTGTCGAACATCCAGCGGAGACTCCAATATATGTTCGGCCGGGTGCTCTACGGCTAATTGTACTATTTGTTTACGTAATTCTTCTACCGTAGAACCAGCAGTAGCACCACGTATCCGGACTTCATATTCGAGCTCCGATTTTTGCAGAGATAGATATTTGACAGGCAGCATATTGACTTAACAGTAATACTAAGAGGGTAAGTGGTAAATATATTGTGGTAAGTCTATTCTCCGATCTGTTACAGCGTTTGATGAATGATGAACGTTTGGTTTACCCCAATTAGTAAAAAAAAAACAAGGAAATAAAAACAGGTTAGTTGCAAATAAAAAATAAAAGCAGATTAATTGCAAATAAAAAGAAGAAAAGCGTGCTACTAATGTGTACTTAATACTCGATAGGAGCGAATCATTCAAAAATTACAAAATTTTGCATTACTGTATAAGACAGAAGTAACAAAAAAAATATTTTCTTATTTTGTTAAAAGTGGGTAGATTACAATTCAAAAGAATACCTCGCAAAACAAATACAATATTTATTCGACTCGTAATAGTACACCTTAGCAGCAAAGGAAACCAAAAATAAAACGTTGCACAAAAGAAATAAGCCACAACATACACTAACTACAAAAGCCGATAAATAAACGGGAAGCGTGTGAATTTAACCACGTTAATGGGCGCCAGTGTCGCGGTGAGGATCTGGACTTATATAATTGAGAATAATTATCGGGTGTTCCAGAAAGTATAAGCACAAGCTTAAAATGACATAACACCTTTTTTTCTTAACTATTACATTGTTTATTATAAAATAATAATTTTACACTAATTAAACCACACATTTTGTTCAGACACCATTTTGACATTGTCAATTGTAAGCGAGAGATCGCACCTTGGATCGAACACTTAACATTAGCTTCTGCACAGATTTGTCTCCAATGACTTTCGAGGCTTTCGACCAGTTTCTTTTGAAAGCCTCGATAGAATCTGCAGGCTTAACGTTTTTCCTAAGATATGCCTTAGTAAGAGCCCAAAAAGTTTCAATTGGTCTGGCTTCCGGGCAGTTCGGCGGATTCATCTCCTTAGGCACATATTCAACACCATTGTCTCTATACCAAGATAACGCAGTCTTGGCGTAATGCACTGATGCCAGATCTGGCCAAAACAAAACAGGACCATCATGCTCACGGATCATGGGCAACAATCGCCGATTCAAGCACTCCGAGATGTAGGTATCAGCCTTCATTGTTTGTGTAGTGACAAATGGTTTCGATAACTTCCCGCACTCGCAGATGGCCTGCCAAACCATTGCTTTCTTGCTGAATTTTTCAACGAAAATGGATTTTTCGGCATCATCGATATCCTGGTTTTGACGTACAGTATAAAATTGCTGACCTGGAAGCATCTTATAGTCAAATTTGATGTAGGTTTCATCGTCCATAATAACGCAAGCCGATTTTCGACACAATAGGCTATCATAAAATTTTCTCGCCCGAGGTTTCACGCATGCGGCTTGTTTAGCAGTTCGTTTGGGTTTCTTCTGTTTTTTTAGGGTCTTTAATCCAATTCTTCCCTTGGCACGTTGGACATTACTAGCCGACGTTTGGAGTTTTTTGGCCACATCCCTAACAGACAAGTCTTTTTTTCTAGCGAACACTTGAGCAATCTTGCGGTCTAATTTTAAATCTACAGGCCCCCTTTTTCTACCAGGTTTTGGTGCATCGTGAAAGCTTAAATCCTCACCGTACTTCCGAATAGCCGTACGCACGGCTCCGATGCTAACTCCTTCAGATTTCGCCAACTGTTTTAGCGTGATGTTAGGAATTGTACACCATTTGTGCACAATCTCCTTTCGCTTTTCTGGAGAAATCCCCCGCATTTCGTATATTTTACACACAATCTTCGCAAAAAATGTTAATAATTGTAGGAAATTAAGCTACTGACAATGACATATAAGTTTTTTTTTCTAGTTAGTGTTAAAAACAAAAAAGGTAGCGACACAAAGTTGTGCTTATACTTTCTGGAACACCCGATAAAGTCACAGATACGTGCAAAATTAATATATTTGACTAATGATGATGATTGTCGCAATGGGGTAGGTTCTACGGAAATTTTCAAATTCACACGCTTAGTCCCGTCTACTTTGCGGTTAGGTACTCTCGCCTGGTAAGTGCCGTCGTTGGTGTGAGCGGGTGAGTTCTGTGGCCGACTGTACTGGTATGGCAGCCCCGGGGGTGACGACGCGGCAGGAACGTGGACCGGCGAGAGTGACGAGAGCCAGGAATTAATAACCCGAACGTTGGACCCTGGAACGCGTCGACCGAGAGAATAAGTAATTACCCGGTTACGTGATTTATGAACACCCCGGCATAAGGCAGAAAAAGGGAAAGCACCTATAATGTAGAAGCGATGCGTGGATGTTCACAATCAGAATCGGAGATTACAAGTTGGACAAAATGTGCAGTTAATTAAAAAGTCAAAAAAATGAGGGTGGAAATAATTTCTGATGCAATACTGTTACAACAGCGTGATTGTGCAAAATCAAGTAATGAATTCAGATAAGTAGTTAGGTACATTTTGATTCAGATCTAGGCTATAGTTATCAAAACAGCGTTCGTTACAATCATAGAAAAGCACTAAAGTTTTCTTAATGTCTAATTAGCAACATTTAACTATATTTGCGTGAATAAATTTACCACTTACCCAATTTGGGGTTTTCCACACTCGCGTTATTGTGAAACTTTTAATAATAAAATCTTCCGAGGAACGTAAGAGACGACACTTAACAAATTACGGTTACGATTTCCACCAGTAGGTACGTATTAGAGACCGAATATGTGTGACGTGCGTTCAATCACGGAAGAAGATTTGAAGTGTCGGACAGCGATGCACAATGCAACTGACCATAGGATAACAATAGGACTCGATACCGTGGGCGCTAAAATGTTGCATGCGAATGGATCGGGGAGCGCTAAGACGGCGCCGACGAGTATTGCGTTAGTTTTTATTGTTTTATAATATGATTTTAATTGTAATTACATAAGAATTGTAGTTAGTAAGACTAGTTTTAAGTAGTATTTATTAATTTTGTAATATATTTTTAATAATAATAGATTTAAGTAACGTATAACGTTACAGACGTTAATTTTTTTAAAGATATTTCAATCTTGGTACTATTCTTAAAGTTCATCGTAATGGTCGTCACTTTCCATCCTGTAGGTATTTAAGGCGTGTATTTAGGTACATGTCATTTAGTATGTACTCGTATATATAAACAATTTTAAATAAACTAATACTGCTAATGAGTTCAAGAAAGAAAATATTTCGTCAGATTAAGTTGAACAAAACTAACCACCTTAAGGTGCATTCAGACCAAACGAGCATTCGCCATTCTATAAAATCAACGAATCACGTTTTGTGTAGCGATTGAATTTCAAAGAGTAGGGGGTTAGATATTAATGCTCATTTGGTCTGCATGCACCTGTAGCGCCAAAACAGGTGTCCTTGTAAAATAAGTTTTGTGTGAAATAGGTAAATATCGTTATATCATGTATGTCTGTGTGTAATCGTAACGTATGAATTTTTGATTCATAAGTTTTTTTTTAAGAACTGTAAGGTATGAAAGAGAAAACACAGGTTAGAGCAGTCGTAGAAGTTCCCACTGTCAAGAAGGCAAATCGGCGAAATATCGATGAGACTTGTTTCTGACGTTGAATTATTAACCTCTAAAATGGTGGTGGTTCAATTCATAAGCGATAGCGAATTGCAATATTGGGTTAACGGTAGAAATGAGTAGCTTGTTACAGCGGAATGACTAAAGCCGAAAGGTCAGCGTAGTAGTTCATACATAGACTAATGGAATTCTATGCGAAAAAATATTTCAACAGTGCTCATCGATGGGAATTACATTATAAAATAATATAATCATCTAAAATATTTTCAAAGTTAACTCATTCACATGCATTTTGTCATATGTCACATTTTGTACAAGGAATTTACCAGAAATACACAATCATGTGTATTCTGTATCCATATTCGCGTAGCGTTAAAGGTACAGTCACCACACGCACGGGATTGTTGAGCCACTGGCATTGGTTGAGCAGTGGCAACTGTCCGCAACTTGGTCGAATAATACAAATCGGGTTCCGAACTCTTATGAGGCTGGTACAGAGTTGGGCAAAAATTATCTTTTTACAAATAACCGGATCGAGGACTAAATCATCTTTCATTTAAATAACTAAATAATCCTTCATTTGTTATTTTGAATTTATCTAGATGAATCAACGTTTATCTAAATAATTTATTTGACGTTTGAAATAAAAGATAAATTATCTTTACTTAAGTTTACTTTAATGAGCAATGTCATGTGACGGTTTGACCTGACGTTTTATCTGAGCTTACTTCAAGAACAAACGAGGCCCGTTATCTTCATCTAGATAATTTATCTAAATAAAAGAGTTGACAACTAAAATATTTGCAATTGAATTATCTTCAAATAAATTTATTTGAGATGATTTTATTTAAAATAATATCTAGATAACTAATTATCAGCCTCCATCGGTCGGCATCGATTGTCAGCCTCCGTAGCCTAGTTGGTAGTGACCCTGCCTACGAAGCTGGAGGTTCCGGGTTCGAATCCCGGCGAGGGCATTCTTTGTGTATTTATTTATCACAAATGTTTGTTCCTTGGTCATGGCTGTCTATGTATTTAAGTATCTATATATATCTATCTATTATACCATATATAGACAATATTGAAAGCTGGTCCAACATCAATGACACCGCCGGTCTGTCTAGACTGGCACAAGATAGAACCAAGTTCCGGAAGATGGTCGCCGACATCCGCTGAGGATATGGCACAGGAAGAAGAAGATGTATCTATCTATTATAAGTATATATCGTCGCCTGGTACCCACATTACAAGCCTTAATTGAGCTTACCGTGGGACTAGGTCGATTTGTGTAAAATGTCCCAAGATATTTATTTATTTATTTTAATTATCTAGATAATGCCCAACTCTGGGCTGGTATCACGACTTCGGCCAAACTCTGCTGACCAATGGGGCGGGCGTTGCTACGGTTAGCCAATGACCGCTCGCGTATTCTTCAGAAGGTGACATTACCATGGTTACGTAATAACAAAAATGTTTAACCAATGAGTGATCGCTATTTTTCCGGAAGCTGACGTTACTATAGTTACGTTATAATTATTACATCCGTTTTAGTCCTGGAGACGTCAATCTAACTTCAGAGCCCTGATGGTAATTTCGTTCACTTTCCTTTTAACGGCTGTCACTGGCAGGTATTTTTTCAAAGTTAGAATTTCAGTCAGAAACTAAACATTTTTATGGCTATTGACAGATTATAGGATTATAGGTAGATTGTCAAAGGTTACCTACCATATTTCTACAAAGGTTACATTACTTACATTACATAAGTTTGCAACTAACGTCAACTGAGCTGTAACGAATGATAATAAAGACAGCAATAGCATTTGTCTCTGTCAATGAAAAAAAATATTTAAAATTGCTCGATTCGATAACATGCCTATTTATATAAATATCTTGAATGGAAAAAATACCTCGCCTATTAATGTCAGATAAGTCATGGCAACCGATTTGAAGCAAATACGAATAAATTACTAAACGGTTTTAGACAAATCTATGAAGAACTGTCGTTATCCAGTTTCCTCTAGGAACAACGACATCTAGCGTCTAATAATGGCCGATGACTAATCCTTAATTCTCGTAGACGAAGAAATTTTTATTATTTCTACTAGTTTTGACATACGGAAATTTTGACGCAAAAAAGATTCGTATTTGACTGACATATCATCGGGGAACATCGGTCATGTCGCGATCGTGCCTACTAACGAAAAATACCGAACCCATAATATTACACGACCAAATCGCATCCATTGCCACACTTGGCATTGAGCCACTGCTCAACATTCCCATGTGGTGACTGTATTATAGTTCAGTTGTTGAACTCACGTTTAGCGTTCAAGGCGCTGTTAACAAAAGACGGCAGTAAGTGCGTTAATTACGTTCTATTGGAATGTACCTTTAAATAAAACGGACATTAAACTGCTGAACATAATGTATCTATCCATGCCAGGGATCCTCGTGTGGACCACATGTGGCTAAAATTTCTAGTGCTTATCTAACTACCAGTAACCGTACCATGAGCTAGTACCAGCATATCAACGCGGATTTACTTTCTATCGGGCTCGCTCGCACCAATGCACGAGTATTACAAGCGGGATGGATAAATAGTAAGTCCGCGATAATAACGCCGCGGCAGCTCATAGTAGGCTCACTGGTGTACGCTTAGGTAAATGCCGAGATAAATTTCAACGTAACTTACGTGAGCCAGTTACATAAATACTTTTTTTATAATAAAAATATTTTCCGCCAGAATTTTCTCCTTTAAGCCATTCGGCCGGGTACAAAAGACGGTGTTTGGCGCCTTTTATCCAAATCTCCTTCATTCAGGCGTCAAATTCTCTTCATGCCGAGTTTGAAACTTTGACATACAGCATTATCTCAAGCAGGATTATGCTTGAATCCATGTTGCCACAGTGTAATAAAATGATATCCAATTGTTTGAAAGTAACTTTTTATTTGAAGTAATGATTTCCATATGCTTGTTGGAAAAGTTAAGCGTCACTAAAGGCCAGAAAATAAGAATATCCCCTTTTTCATGGCTTGAAATATTATTTCAGACTAGCTTTTCCCCGCAATTTCGTCTGCGTAGGATTCATTTAACGCTTGCTCGGGGAGTTATAAAATTTCTCAGAATGAGACTATTTAGGTATCTATGCAATATTAAGTATGTATGGTATGTGTTACTATATGTGGGATTATCCGCACTGTAAAGTATCCGATAGAGATACTTTCGTATTTTCTAAGTACCTACCTCTGAACTATTAAGTTTTTTTTTAAACTTTCGAACAGGCAAAATTTAAGTGTAGATAAATTGATAACTATCCTTTATTAATAAAAGTATGTTTACTGACTTACCACGAATATTGAAAATAAACATGTTTACGAGTGATTTTTCAATACCTACGTTAGCTTTACATACTACTGCATTACCACCTAATTATATTTTAAAGGAATCCATGTCAATGTACAAGTTTTTTTATTACGTAAAATACTTATTTATACGAAATGTATACTAGCCAAAACTTTTCGCTAATAAACGTGAGCTACATAATTATTTTAATCCCTAGAACAAAGTACTTTTAGCGCTTTATAGCTACTATACATTCTCTCGCGGCTACGTTGCAGGTTTCCTCAGTTTCCATATGTTACTAACTCAACTTAATTATTATGCACTGAACAAACATCGTGTGAACTAAACTATAGTATTAACGTTATAACTATATTTTCCTAACTAGTGCAGAAAAGTAAACTTTGCACACGCTTCGCGTGCGTTAATTTCTCTTTTTAAGGCACTTGTTATTAAAAAAGTCGTTCGATACACGTGGGTGATTGTTGCCCTGGTTTCACTCGGGCCCCAACTTTCACCTTCGTAAAATAAACCTACCGTAGGATCTGACCATAGGTGACCACTTATGTGTAAAAAATTAAGATTATTTAAAAACAACTTTTCCGATAAATAATTTAGATGTGAAACCACCCAATTATGGTCCAATACTGCAACTACGGGTCAAAATTCAACTCCTAATTTAATTAAGCCTCAGTCGTCCCAGTCTTCTTTTTGGCTTTGTCCAAGTTTTTTTATTATTTATAAGTATACCTCGATATTTTTCTAGCAGGAACGAAAGCTTGAGAAAATTAAACATCGACATAACTGTTATCGATAAGTTTTATAGTTGTCGATAAATAATTTTAATAAAACTAATGTGCCGTAACTTAGAGATATCTAGAATGCAAATCAAATTCAAACGAAATATTATTTTTCTTTTATCTTGTATTTAGTATCCTTTATAAGAACAAAGAATTAATATGAAGTATTACATAATACCTATTAAAAAAAGCCGAGATGGATCCTGTATTTCTTGATAACCTGATTTTACGAAGTAAATATCCTTGTGAGTATAGGATGTAGGTACTCATCGATAACTATTATGTCGATGTTTAATTTTGTCAATCCCTCGTTCCGGCTAGAAAAATATCTAGGTATATTTATGACTTATGAGGAACTTTTCCTGTGAAGAGCACAAGCAATGTTACAATTAATGGAAGGTATTCGATTCAGTTTTGGACCAGATTGTTTGGAGCGTACTATAGTTAGGTGGTTTTAAGGTATATAATCTTTGATTTTTAATGAATAAGTGTCTTATTTCTCTATGCAAAAAAAAAATAACGTAATATTTTTTAAATTCGGTAATTATATTTACTAACCGGTAACCGGATAGTAGACACAATTAGACTTATAAGATTTGGATATCGACAGACAAACAACGTAATAAAATCTTGTAATATCACCAAATAAAAGCAAATTAAAACCGATTTGAACTCTATTTATTTATTTCTACAAGATCTCATCTGCATATTATCCAACCAATCCTGTGCCAACGGGTAATTTTTTGAAAATCGGTTTACTATCCTCGGAGATATCGATTAACAAAAAGACCACTCGAATTGAGAACTTCCTCCTTTTTCGAAGTCGGTTATATAAATGGACTTGTTATTTTTCGGGATATGTAATAAATACTAAAATTCTTAGAGCGCCTATAGTTTCGTGTTTAAATGTTTTGTATGAGTTAATAAAATTATATAAAAAAATAAAAACACCTTTTAGTTTTTCTTTGGGGCTAGATACGAGGGCTGTTCCGAAAGTTTTTAGTTTCTCCGGTTCTATTCATGCGATTTAAATTAAATTTATATCATTGTGAGGGACATTTCAATACTTATTATGGTTAATAAATTTATGCATGTAATGGGAGTAGTTTTTTTATTATATTTTTTTACAAAAAGCTGTTTTGTATTAAATTTAACATTGTATGGAAAAACTGGCCATTTTTGACACATTGAAGCATAATATTTTGTATAAAATCCTTTGAAAGCCGTACTTAAATATATCCGGGGTAAATAATTTAGTTAATTTTGCATTTTTTAAATTATAATTGAAGAACAATGATTATTGATTGAATGATGATTTTTACAATATTCGTAATTCCAATTTTAGATTTTACGATTTTTTATGGTGCCTACTCATTTATGATTAAAGTAAAGGATATCGCGTAATTTGTACTTAAAAATAACGGAAACATCTTCAATTACTAGTACCTATAAAATAAAATAGTTTTAAAAGCGAATGATGTTCATAGCATCTCATTAAAAAAGTGTCTTAAAAACCGGAGTTAAACCTCATTGGAGTAAGGATCGACACGTCTAAGTAAAACAAAATAATAAAAATATCTAAAATCTTTACTAAAACAAATTTACACCGCCTAAAGCGTCATCGAAATATCCCTCAAAATGGTGTACGTTTTATTGAAATCGCATGAATAGAACCGTAGCAACTGAAAACTTTCGGAACAGCCCTCGTAATTGTGTTTCTTAGCGGGACCTTACGGCTATGTGGCGCCAACTAGTGGCATACGTTTTCGGGAAATCCCTCATTGTTAAGGAAACGACAACTTAAGTAAGTAAATATCTTATAATAGTTATAATAAATAAATATCTAAGGACATCTTACACAAATCGACCTAGTCCCACGGCAAGCTCAATTAAGGCTTGTAATGTGGGTACCAGGCGACGATATATACTTATAATAGATAAATACATCTTCTTCTTCCTGTGCCATATCCTCAGCGGATGTCGGCGACCATCTTCCGGAACTTGGTTCTATCTTGTGCCAGTCTAGACAGACCGGCGGTGTCATTGATGTTGGACCAGCTTTCAATATTGTCTATCCAGGTTAGCTTTCTCCTTCCTCTTGTCCTTTTACCGTCGATTTTCCCGAGATAGATACATATAGATACTTAAATACATAGACAGCCATGACCAAGGAACAAACATTTGTGATGCTGATGAATAAATACACAAATAATGCCCTCGCCAGGATTCGAACCC
This sequence comes from Thaumatotibia leucotreta, assembly GCA_025490895.1. NCBI lineage: Eukaryota > Metazoa > Arthropoda > Insecta > Lepidoptera > Tortricidae > Thaumatotibia > Thaumatotibia leucotreta. The sequence goes on along the minus strand of JALPQI010004345.1, from coordinate 7,429 downwards.
GGAACCTCCAGGTTGGTAGGCAGGGTCACTACCAACTCGGCTACGGAGGCTGACAAAGTAGGCAATAAATAATACTACTTCCGTAAAACTTAAAGAAACCATATTGCCTGCTAAATATAACTACTAGTCTAAAAATATATTACAATTTTTACCACTTATAATAATGAAAATGATTTATGTTTTCAGTACGACTATGATTTATACAAAAAGTGTTTTATTTAATTTCTCATCTTGAAATCTAATTTCTCGAACTGTCATTTAAAACGAGTTTGAAAACACGTTTTCTTTTCAAGCCCCGCTGTTAACACTTTGCTCCCTAAGTGCGTTACCTAATTTGTACTAACCTTGGAAAGGTGAAATGAGATTTTATCTTTTCAAGTCCCTTTTGGTAAATAAACATTTTACGGTCTACTTTTATTGCCTGCTTAATAGAATCTTGTTGAATGAAACAAGTTTGTATCTATATTATGATTGATTCATTAAGAATTTTCACCTGACTCTCTGTGGGTCGTTTATATAAATAAAAATTTTGTCAGCCTCCGTAGCCTAGTTGGTAGTGACCCTGCCTACGAAGCTGGAGATTTCGGGTTCAAATCCCGGCATGGGCATTATTTGTGTACTTAATTTATCACAAATATTTGTTCCTTGGTCATGGCTGTCTATGTATGTAAGTATCTATATGTATATATCTATTATATATATCGTCGCTTGGTACCCGCATCACAAGCCTTAATTGAGCTTACCGTGGGACTAAGTTGATTTGTGTAAGATGTCCCAAGATATTTATTTATTTATTTAAAAATCTTGATCGCTTTCATGATGTTTGTCATACAAACTATGGAACTAGTCGTAACACAAAACACTTAACTTTTACAAGCGACCCAAAGGTATGTACATACTGTTGACTAATTTTATTCATACGTCGGGTTAGAGGCAGAACCAACTATTTCATTGAAGTTGGTTTTGACAAATGGTATTTTATGCGGTATAAATTATGCCACTGGCATAAATTATGCCAGTGGCATAGAACACTATTTGCCAGAAGATGTTTTGCCTAAATAGTTGGTTCTGCCTTTAAACCGGCGTATAAACGTTTGCTAACTCAACAAGACGCTAATAATTGTTTGTCCCTTTCGGTCTTAACAATGTGTCTATAAGAGCAAAAGTGAAATTATTAGCGGCTTGTTAAGTTAACAAACGTTTATGAATAAGGGGGTTAGTATTTATTAAATTAAGTAGTACTTTTGAGATTGCATGATGCCTTGTGCAAGTGTGCGTATAAGAAATGCTTTTAATAAAACCGGGCAAGAGCATGTCGGGCCATGCTCCGTGTAGGGTTCCGTAGTTATTGAAAAAAATCATGTTCAAAATAGTTTTATTTTAAAGTTTTCTATAAGCCCACTATTTATGAATTTTTTTAATATTTTTTGGACCTACGGATAAAAAGTTAGAGGGGAGGTTATAGGTTCTTCTAAAATGCAAATGGCTCTTAACGAAAGGTACAAACCTTGTAAATCCGAAAATTAGAAACCTACATTGCCAAAAACAGTGATTCATCATCCTTACAGAATTAATTCGTACTTATTAAATCGGACCTACGTAATATAAAGCAATATTTTGCTAAACGACTTGCAAGATTGTGATAAATTCTCGTGAAATAATCTTCCCCAAATTGATAACGTGAACCCATAAATATGAATTTTGCGGTTGTCCAATGAATACTGAGTTGGGACACTGTTTTATTTTACCCACATTGTATTTAACTTTAGTGGTATTTGCCGGGGATAGTATATTAATTTACTGAAGTGGTAGTGGGCTGGGCACATTATCAGAAGATCAGATAGCCGATGGGGCCAAACTGCTGCACTGGCGACCGACCATCGGAATACGCAGTGTGGGCAGACTTCCTATAAGATTATATTTAACTGATGATATTAATTTTGGAAGGGACGCAATTTTTACCCAAAAATCTATATTTTTATTCAGATAGAGAATATTTTACACATATTTACAAAAACAAACTGTTTAGACAGGAAAAACATTTCAAGTAAATATCTGAATCCCGTTTTCTATGAACTAGACGAAACAAAATGTACACAACTATCGTCGCTATACTTACTCAACGTCGGATGTACAGCAATCAATTCATGGACATTATCACCTTTCTTTCACTCTATATACATACATCATCAGCCTTTTTCAGTCCACTGCTGGACTAAGGCCTCTCCTATTAACTATGCGCATAGACGTATTAGGAGGTCGTCATCATCATCAGCCTATAATAGTCCACTGCTGGACATAGGCCTCACCTATTAACTATGCGTATAGACGCATTAGGAGGTAATTGCCCATAGTAGCCAAGCTGGACAAGCGGATTAGCGATCGCAGTAATGTATCCAGTATGATGACGCTGCTGCCCGACATCAATTAAATCAAAGAACAGTCAGTGACACTTCAATCCCTTGGTCGACTCTTATAGCACCCGCGGGAAGAGTTGGAGTGGTGACAAATGTATTCTTACTGTCATCACCATACGACAAATCATTCTATATACGGGTATTTTTTCGTCAAGTTAGTGTTGCAGATTTTCACTTAGTGTTCTGAGCGAGCATTCGTTTGTTCTTGGGCAGGTGAAAACAGGATTTCACATAACAAAATGTTCGTTCGTCCGCTCACGAACAAGCGAATGCTCGCTCAGAACACTAAGTGAAAATTCAGTTTTAAGTATAGCGGCGATCTCGTGTAGATGTGTTACAGCTGAGCTTCTGAAGGCGGGTGGTAAACCGATCCTTGCGGCCCTTCAGAAGTTGTTCCATTCCGTCTTACTGGAAGGGAGAACGCCAAAGGCATGGAACAGAGGTGTGGTAGTACTGTTCTTCAAAAAAGGTGACAACGCTTTATTGAAGAACTACCGACACATCTCACTTCTGAGCCATGTTTATAAGCTGTTTTCAAGAGTCATTACGAATCTTCTTGGACGCAGGCTTGATGACTTCCAGCCTCCCGAACAAGCCGGTTTCCGAAGAGGCTTTAGTACCGTAGACCACATCCATACGCTTTGCCAGGTTATACAGAAAACCGAAGAATATAACCTGCCCCTCTGTTTAGCGTTTGTGGACTACGAGAAAGCCTTCGATTCGATCGAAACCTGGGCAGTACTACAGTCTCTCCAACGGTGCCAAGTCGACTACCGCTATATCGAGGTGTTGAAGTGTTTCTACGAGGGCGCCACAATGTCAGTCCGACTCCAAGACCAGAGCTCGAAGCCTATTCAGCTGCGGCGGGGAGTTAGGCAAGGAGATGTCATCTCCCCTAAGCTGTTTACCGCTGCACTGGAGGATGTCTTTAAGACTCTGGACTGGAGAAGGCTGGGTATCAACATAAACGGCGAGTACCTCACTCACCTTCGATTCACTGACGATTTAGTAGTCTTGGCTGAGACCTTGGAGGCCTGGAGTACTATGCTCGTTGACCTCAATAAAGCCTCCGAGCACAGTATACACCAGTAATTACTCTTCTAACAAATGAACGCCGCGCGGCCACGCACACAGGCGCACTACACGCACGCAGCGAGTACATGCAAATTGGGATAATTTGGGATAAGTCAGTTGGGGTCGGCCGGCCGCGCAGCGCGCTTTGTGTCGTATTGCGTTCGAGATAGAAAATTAAAAAAATGACATCAGTTCCGAACACATTACGGTATTGTAATGTTTTAATGATTCTGTGCATGAGACTAACGTATGCGGAGTGAAATTTGCACAAATTTTGAACAAGTAAAAACAAAATAAAAAAATTAAATTTAACTTGTGTCTCAATGCTAAATTAATTTGTATACAATTGTTAATTAAATTGGATAGTTTTGTCGGGTTTGGCATCTTTCTTATATTATGGCCAATTGAGTAGAACAATGTCGCACAACTGCATGTATTTTCCACAAGACACATTTGCTAAGGCCAAAATCGACGATGATTCTGATTTTTTAGAAGAAGGCAAGATTTGTAACACTGTTTTATAAAAATCTCGCATTCTTTTCGTTTCCAATAAATGATATTAGAAACCCTAGTGTAATGTAACAATTTGGCTACAGCCACTTTTCAGAAAGAGCTCGAATAAAGGAAATTACGTTAACCCGAATCACAAAATCGAACAGGGAGCTCAGAAATACTTCTAAATATGACAACAAAATTGATGAAAAACATCCTCAAACCATGGGCATTACGAAACATAAACAAAGAGCAAGCCTATCAACACGGAAAATAAAAATAAACAACTTTGAAAATATGACTTCGCCATTTGATCAAAAAGTGTAAAAAACACTGCTTTTTCAGTAACGGATGTCACGGTGAACGACTTATAGCTAATTTCTATTAAATATTTTTAGCATAATAAGTAAGTATCAATAGACCAATTAACAAGAATATGAAATATAATGAGCAAAGGATTTTTATTTAAAAAGTTTTCCTACAGAAGATAAAATTAGAGGCAAGAAAAATGCTAACATTTGTTTTTTCGACATCAATGGATAAAGTATCATAAAACTAAAGTTATACACTTTGGATTCAAGTAGTTTTTATCTTGCATGAATACTTGTTAAAATCGATATTAAAAAACGTACATGTTCAAGAAAATAATAATGATATCATTTATTTAATATAATATTAAACTTTGTGCAGATTTCATTCCGCATACGTTAATCGATACCTAAGGTACATAATATTTAATATTATTTTTCATAATCATCAGTATTCAATACTGATGCAATGTCATGATGTGGTATTGTAGTACTCATATTGACAGTTATACCTATAGTACCTTTGTACCAAGTCGAATAATTAATTTTGTTCAACCCTGTGCAGTAGGTATCATTCGCGTCGCCACTGCCGGAGAGTGACTACTGGACTTGTCTTTATACTGTGCTCCGAGCGAGTTGGTCTTAGGATGAACATGGATAAGACGAAAATCATGTCAAATTCCCATGTAGCACCAACTCCCGTAATAATCGGTGACTTTATACTCGAAGTTGTAGACGAATATATATACCTAGGACAAACTATCCAGTTAGGTAGGTCCAACTTCGAGAAAGAGGTCAATCGTCGAATCCGACTCGGTTGGGCAGCGTTCGGGAAGCTACGACACATATTTTCGTCCAATATTCCGCAGTGTTTGAAGACGATGGCCTTTGATCAGTGTGTGTTGCCAGTGATGACATACGGTACTGAAACGTGGCCGCTTACAATTGGCCTCATAAGAAGGCTCAAAGTCACCCAAAGGGCAATGGAGAGGGCTATATTAGGCGTCTCTTTGCGTAATCGGATTAAAAATGAGACCATCCGCAGTAGAACCAAAGTAACCGAAATCAATCGCTAAACTGAAGTGGCAGTGGGCGGGGCACATTGCGCGTAGAACCGATGGCCGTTGGGGCGTGAAGATTCTTGAGTGGCGGCCGCGTACCGGAAGGCGTAGTGTGGGTAGGCCCCCCACAAGGTGGACTGATGACCTGGTGAAGGTCGGGTGGCGCAGGACCGGTCATTGTGGCAATCTTTGGGGGAGGCCTATGTTCAGCAGTGGACATCTTTCGGTTGATATGATGATGATGATGATGATGATGATGATGATGATGATGATGATATTGATGATATAGGTAGTCTATACAGATGCAGCACAAAATCTTTTTCCTTCCGCTTTTCATGGAAACGTCCGAATTCATATTGCTGTCACAATCAACTTCAATATTCAATGCACAAGCTAATTGAGACAGGCAGATTAATTCGGACTTCCGTGAAAACATGAAGGAAAAAGGTTTTGCACTACATCTGTACCGTTCTTTTGAATATCATCAAAGCTGCGCATTCATTGCGCTATAAAGTGTTCTATTTTGCATTTATTCAGTACAAACCTGCAAACAAGCCCAAAGCAAAGCGCGGCTATTAAGGAAATTACTCTTGTTTTGTGTACTCAGCACGACACGCATTCAATGTACATTTTTTCACGATGTACATTGCTAACACAATATACCTATATAATATTACAATAAAAGAGAAAAGCGAATTTTAATGTCTAATTTATTTTCTCTGACAAGACAAGACAAGACATTGACAGAAGTCCCAGGCGCGCGCAACCGCGCTCGCCACATGGCTCCCCTCCGAAGACCGTCACTACGGGCGAGAATAGTCGGGGAACCTTACTCTGCGTCCTGAACGAGTTGTGATGATCTTTCGGTCTTCGTAGTCAACTATGTCTTGCTGAGTGTTTCCTTTAGAATGGTTGGTGTTTCCTAGTATATAAGCTGGCTTCAGGCGATCGACCGACACCGTAACGGGTTTTCCTTTGATGAGCAGCTTATAAACCTTTTCGGTTCTTCCTATAACGGAGTGCGGCCCAGTGTACGCAGGCTGCAGAGCACCACGAAGAGCGTCTTCCCTTAGGAATACGTGACTGGTTGTGGCCAAATCCTTGAATATAAACGTCGGTGGGTTACTGTGACGTGAGGAAGGCTTAGGTTGAAGCTTCTCGATAGTCGATCGCAGCCGCATTATATAGTCCGTCATATCGGTAGTACCAGGTGTACATGGGTTAAAGAATTCACCAGGTAGCCTTATCGTCTCTCCATATACGATCTCCGCTGACGAAGTTTGAAGGTCCTCTTTAAATGCGCTTCTAATCCCCAACAATACTAGCGGGAGCGATTCGGTCCAGTTTTCTGATGAGTGACAGGTAATGGCAGCTTTGAGTTGCCTATGGAAGCGTTCGACGAGGCCGTTACAGGCAGGGTGGTAAGCTGTTGTCTTCTTATGATGGAATCCGGAAATCTTAGCGAGATGCTGAAATAAGGCTGACTCGAACTGTCGTCCACGGTCTGTCACGATGGATGATGGGCACCCGAAGCGTGCTATCCATCCGGATAATAAGGCTTTTGCTACTGTTTCAGCGGTCGCGTCGACGATCGGCATAGCTTCTGGCCATCTAGAGAAACGGTCCACGGCGGTGAGACAATAGCGGTATCCATTAGAAGGAGGCAACGGTCCGATGAGGTCGATGTGTACATCCGCGAATCGAGCGCGAGGCAGTGAGAAGTTACTCAAAGGAGCCGTAACGTGCCTCGTTATCTTTACGCGTTGGCAGGAGATACACGCGCGTGCCCAGTCTCGACAGTCTTTCCGAATACCTGGCCATACGTAGCGTGTTGCGACTAATTGTGCTGATGCGTTTGCTCCAGGGTGGCTCAGCATGTGTAGGCTATCGAATACTTGTTTTCGCATACCTTGCGTGACGTAGGGTCTTGGCATCTGCGTTGTAGTGTCGCGCAGCTCGGTATTTGAACCAGGAAGTTTTACTTTTGTCAGTCTGAGTGATGTTCTGTTATTTAGGAGTTGGTGTATCTCTGGGTCTTCTCGTTGGGCTTCGGCTAGTTTACTGACTATAGCTGATT